>JBBPCW010257910.1:0-13044 GCA_037974425.1 Phenacogrammus interruptus
CAAACACTGTACCTGCAGGAAACACTACACACAGATCTGAGATCAGCATGAAAAACACTACAGAACCCACAGAAACTGTGTTATATAATTGAAGTGACATCGTCTCTTTGGACCTACAATTAGAGGACCTTTTTGAAGAACTCAACGTTGTTTGTTTACAGTTTGGCATACTTTTTTAACTCAAATGATTCATCACTGTGTCATCAGTTTATCACCATAATTACAGAACATGTGACAGAAGCAGGAGTTCAGTCGGGTCGTAATGTTGGCATGGATTCTGTAGCTGTGAGTGGACTTTGAACCCAAGTCACAACTATCACTCTTTCACCTTAAGAAACTCAGGTGACTTCAGTGTATCTGTGTTTTGAGTGTGCGTTCGCATAAAGCCGCTTTCAGACCGAACGCGACATGCGCTGCGCTCGCCACGAGGTTTGCGCTTCCTCTGAAAAACCAGAGAGAACGCGCCGTGCTTGCTGCGGGGCTCAGTGCAAAAGTAGGCGTGGTTTTCTAAACTCTCCTGCCCCGGCTAACAGAGTTAGCACTAGCGCTAGCTCTGTTAGCACCAAGAGAGAATATGCTGTGGGCTGTAGATTCTGAACACTCAGAGACTTTTAAGATGAGCTTTTCCTCCATATCCATACATGTGTGTGTGTATGTGTGTGTGTGTGTGTCTCACCATCTTGGTGGAAGAGCTGATGTATTGCAGTCTCCTGAGGGTTGAAGAAAAGAGTTGCCATGTCGTTGTAGGTCTTATTAGAGCAGAAGAACTGCCGTATGCTGGAGTTCACATCCTCATTCGCTGACACCTACAAAGTACAAGAATACTGCATATTAGGGCTGCATGATATATCGCAAATTTCATCATCGCGATATCAACATGCGCAATATCCATATCGCCAAAGACTGACTGAACTGCAGTAAAAGTTTTTTTCCTAAACTCTTCACCCAGAGCCACAGAGAAGAGGGCAGAAACATCACTGGGCAGTTTCTTCATCTTCTGTGCTGCTGTTATAGATTCTTCCTTTTGCTATTTTTTTCTGGCTAAGAACTTACTATAATTTAAATTATGTTTACATTTATTTAAGATTTAATATTTTTAAAAAATATTTTCAGATTTTTTCAACAATGTTCACTGGTTCAAATGTTTTTTGCAATGCATTAAATGCTCTGTTTAAGTAAATTCTTAAAAGAATGGAATGGAAATATTGCATTTAATTTTTTTTTCTGCAGTGACTAGTCAGTGTCTAGAGTCTCTGTTACCAGCAAACCCAAAGCAGAAAAACATTAACACTATAAAGGCTAAATTTTTACTCACTTATCGCATGTGATATCGCCATTACAACACTCAACTACATTATCGCATGTTTTCCTAATATCCTGCAGCCCTACTGCAAATAAACTAAAACAGATAAATGATATGCGCACACACAGAAATCGGCCACAACATTACAATCACAGATCTGAGCAACCCCTGGGTCAGAGTATCTCCAAAACGGTGTGGTGTGTTCCTGGTAAATGATGGTTTATACCCATTAAAAGTCCAAGCAACTGCATCCAGTTACCAGGGTTATGTGTGCCTAAAGCTCAATGATGCAAGTGGGAAGCAAAGATCTGGTCTGATCTCACAGAAGAGCTACTGTAGCACAAATTGGTGCAAAAGTACATGCTGGGTTCATTAGAAAGGCGTCAGAACACACACATGTTCACAACCGAATACACCTACAATGGGCACATGAGCATAACCATGGAGCAATGAAACAAGGTGGCCTGGTCTGATGAACCATGTTTTCTTTTACATCATGTGGACGATCAGCGGGGGCATATGTGTCGCTTCCTTTGGGAAGACAAGGATGCAGACAAGGTACAAGGACGCACTTTCAGAGGAAGGCAGGCTGGCGGAGGCGGTGTGATGCTCAGGATAACGCTCTGCTGGGAAACCTTGGGTGCTGACATTCATGTGGATGTTACTTTGACGTGAACCACCCACCTAAACATTTCTGCATAACAAGTACACGCCCTTTGGCAACTGAATTCTCTAAAGACAATGGCCTCTTTCAGCAGGATAATACAATCTGAATCACTGCAAACAATGTTCAGGATTCCATGCCAGAGATGTTCACAAGTCATTTATACCGAGTCCAAGTCAAGTCTCAAGTCTTTGAATGGGAATGTTTACAAACGGCGACTCTAAATGTGGGACCTTTGAGCTGTAAATGTTGAGCTCTGAACGTTTAGAAGATATGCTAATTGGCCACGCCCCACGATTACAATTGACTTAGCAGGGGGCGGGGCTGTGTGCTGTGATCTGCCCTCACCAACATGGAGGATTTGCCTTAAATGAACTTAAAACTAAATGTTAAATATGAAAAATATATCTCTCACTCTAAATGTGAAGCTCCACATTTAGATGGGGCTCGGTGACCCCTTTCCAACGACCCCTCGAAAACCGTTATTAGCTGAAAAACGTTCACATCGGACAAAAGTAATGGGACACTGGGGCGAGGTGAGCGGTTTTCGGGTCGTTGGAAAGAATGCGAGATATAAATAAATAATTCCATGAAATGAACATTGTTTACAAGTTATGAATCAAGAGTCACAACACCGAGTCCGAGTCAAGTCTCAAGTCTAAAGTTTGTGCGACTTAAGTCCGAGTCACAGACTCGAGTCCCCATCTCTGGTCCATGCCTCAGTCAGCGGTTTTGGTGGTACAAGTGGGACCTACACAATATTAGGCAGGTGGTTTTAGTTTACACTTACTATTGTGGTTGTGTTGTTAGCTGTCGGGGAGTATAGGTCCCTGCACTCTCCCAACGTCATGGAAGCCATAAAGACCACCACTGTCGTAACCATAGACACCAGCAGACCTTCCAGTACCCTGTCAGATACAAATACATTACTGCCATTACTTTCATTCTTCATTCATTTTATTCATCCATTTTTTATGTTTCCAGGTACATAGATAATCAGATACTGAAATGTAACAAAATGATTACTTTCAAGTGTCTAAACCAGAGAAGCAATACCACTTAACACAAGAGCAGGCAGCGTCTGATAGTGGGTACCTTATGAATTTGGCTTTGGGGTGGACATTCCGCATGCGGTACTTGGCGAGGCGTTTGTTAACACAGTTGAACATGGCGCCCAGCAGGCCTCCAACCACACCCATCATCACAAAGAAGGCCAGGTCCACTGCCGTCCACAGGTGACAGTTCTTATCTCCGTCTGGACACTGGAAAGATGTAAGATAGAGATGAGGGCTCGCCTAAGGCATAACCAAATAAATACAAGCCATTACATACTTTCTCCATACAAATCTGCATCTATCTTTACCTTGAACTCCCCAAAGTTCAGCAGGCCGGGGAGCTGAAAAGAGCCCCATTTGTTGTAGTTGATTCCAGAGCGGAAGAAGTTGAGTGTGAAGGTGGCAGACATGGAACAGAACAACTACACAGAGGCAGAGAGAAGGATTGACCAAAAAAAAAAAAAAAGAGATAAAATATCTCAGCAAAGATCTGTATTATTTTGTTTTTGGGCATTAATTTGTTCAAAAATCAGGTATTTCTGTTCTATGGAAATGTCCTCTGTTTTGAATGGCTGTATTCATAAATAAATGTATCTATGACATCACAACCATGGACCTATGTGGTCTGTATGGACTCCCAAGAGTGGTATGTTTTCAAACTTTGACATAGCAGATCTTAAAAAAAAGGAACAGTCTTGTCAAGTCATGATCTTGGCCCTGGAACTATTCAATGAAGCCATTTTGGAAAGATGGGAACCACATTGTTCTACTAGAGACAAAACAGAATTCTGTTAGAATTCATCTCTACTGCATATCGCAGGAATGCATCAGGTTCTTCAGGACACATACATTTCTATTAGGGCTGTAACGGTACAGCTATTCGGACATGGGTCACGGTTCGGTGAATGATGTCTTTCGGAGAATACACGGTAAAATGAAGACGTGATTAAAGTAATACGGAATCACAGAGGGACCAAAAAGTGCAAGTAAATCATAAACCTGGGTCATAGTGTGGTGCAATAGTGCCACCTACTGGCATAACACTTCTGCTGCCTTATACACACATGAAAATATAAGCAAGAGTGTGTGTTCACTGGTTAATACACTGCTGTTTATTTAAAATAAACAAAAACATTTCTGTTGTACTGAACCCATATCAAACCGTGACCCCAAAACCGAGATACGTACCGAACCGTGACATCTGTGTACCGTTACACCCCTAATTTCTATAAATCTAAACTATTGTCTTGTGTGTCCTCACCACTTTCCATGTTAGGGCCTGGTTCCAGAAAGACGATCCCTCCTCCAGACTGAAGAGGGTTCCTCCGATGGGAGCCCCAAAGGCTGCTGCCACTCCGGCTGCTGCTCCCGCCGACACGAAATCTCTCTTATCCCTGAGATTGCAGAGCACAACATAAACACAACAAGAGCTGATCATAAAAGAATGAGCGTGGCATTAGCAATAAGGTCATTCAACAGTTATATTAACATCAGTGAGGTCAGGTGCATGACTTTTGAACGCTTTTGGTTAATGTGTGAGAAAAACAAGCTGAGTAGACTGTAAAAAGGGGAACAGTACAGTATAATGTAATAATTGAACAGCCTGGTGAACCATGTTCTTTCTTGCCCAATGGAGCATGAAGATGATTAAGAGAAACACGTTCTTACCGGTCGCTCCGAAAGTAGGGAAACTGAAAGCGGATTTTCTTGAAGGTGATGCTCTGGAACTAAAATTGAGACAGAAACAGTTTGGTGTACGATAGAGTAGGTAGACCATAGAGTTATTTATCTTCATTTATATTTACTGATACACTTGTAATTACACATATTTGGGAAACTCGAATGTTGATTATGAATGGACCAATAGAAAAAGTCAGAAACATTTCTTGCTCATTGTTATATTAGTGTCAGTTTTTTCCATTTTTATTATTGTGTTATTAATATTATCAGTTATACCATTCTATTCATACTGTAAACATACAGGGGGTCCTTGGGTTACGACTAGGGATGCTCCGATCAGGATTTTTGCCACCGATACCAAGTACCGATTTTTTGTCATGGTGATCGGCCGATACCGATGCCGATTCTGATGTTTCAGGTTTATATAACTGATATGTAAGCTCTCTGATCACCATTAACTTTCTTTCAGATAAAGGAAAACTGAATTAAATGTTGTATTAAATATTTTGGACAATGCGCCTCTACGTGAGATTTCTTTGGAACATAAACGGCAAATAGCAAATTTTTCATTTTTTCTTGAAATGTCGTAGTAATGACATGACTGCGGCGCCAAAACATTTACGTCCCCACTCCTCGTGTACGCCCTCACGCACTGACGTCATCAATTGTGATCGGTTCCTAAGATCGGCCAAGCTTAACGAGAACCGACCGTTTCATAAAATGAGATTATCGGCCGATACCGATCTTCGGCCGATCGATCGGAGCACTGCTAGTTACGACAGCCTCAAAATACAACGCTCACTCCCATAACTAGCCTGGATGCACATGCTGGAAGAATAAGCACTATAGGCTGTTATTATTTACATTTTTTACACTCATTTTTCCTGTTACTACAGTACAGCGTACAATAGAGTATATTTATGTCCTTTTCCTTTGGCTTAGTTGTGTTTTTATGTTCTAGATTATGATTTTACTACTGTGTTAGGATGGGTAAGTGACTTAGGCTAGTGTGTGTTTCAACTAACACCAAAACGGATCTGTGTCGTAACTCTAGGATCCTTCTAATACTATTCCATACTTCTACCTCCTATGTATATAATACTACTCCATCTCTCTGATATTACACTTTTAACTAATTGTAACCCTGTACATTTGTTGAAAGTCATCCCTGGCAGTCTAGTATAAACTGCCCTGCCCTTACAGAGGCATAATTCCTACATGTATAACTGGTACCTGGGGTAGACCAGCTCCTACAATGGCTCCACTGTGGATCATGGGTCCTTCTTTCCCCACAAACAGACCTGAAGCGCAGAATGGATCAGTCACAAATCACTCGAAAGTAACATTAAAGCATTATAGATCTCAAATAACACAGTTGTAGCCGAATGCATGACATAAATAACAGCATATTCCAAAATGTAGGAGAACGTTCAGGTTTATGGCTTTGGGCAGGATTTCATTACCTCCAGCAACCGCAAACAGAACCCCGATGGCTTTGCAAATGAAAGTCCGCAGTCGCACAATCCCTGGGATCTTCACGCCGTTCAGGTAACTTTTAATCTCTGGTATACCTGATCCGGCCGCCACAGGCTGCCATTAAACCAAGAAAAAATGAAAAACTGTTACAGAAAGCAAATGAAAGAAAAATATATATGTGAAAGAAAACTGCTTTTTCTTTTAGGTTGAACACCTTAACTGTTCTTATGCATTCTCAAACCGAGCCGAATGGAAATATTCCATCACTATAATAACACTGGATGGAGGGTTTAAACAATATGTGACCTGATCTGGTCACAGTGACCCGAAATTCAAAATTGAGGTTTTGGGTTTTTGGAATCTTTGATATTTTGGTCAAAGCTGTATCTTAAACGGTTTTCAAGTTACGATCGTTTGAATTATGGTGTCACAGCACCTTTTTCCAACTGAAAAACCAAGAAAATCGCATTTAAAGATTGTCATTTTTTTGTTGATATCTTTAACAATCCATAGCATTGAAAAAAGAGATGCACCCAGAATTCAACAACAACATTTTACTGTAGGCATTTAGATACTTAGAGAAATACATTAAATCAGACTGAAGACACATCACTAGAGCCAAAGTACTCACTGACCAACTTGATTCAGTCTTGCTGGCTTATTTGAGAGCTTATAAAATACTAAATAGCCATTTAACCCGTTTAATCCCCAATTTTTCACTGCAAAATAAGTGCATGCATTTTACTCCTTAGACTTTCCTAACACACAATTTGTTTGAATTTTTTAATTTCTTGGTGGTTATGATAGTGAAAATGTAGGTTTTATACTCGGCAACAATTGTTGCCATTGGGATTAAATGGGTTAAGTACATTTTCGCAATTATTTCTATGATGAAACTTTGAGAGATTAATTTTGAAGACCTTTTCTTTCATATAAGAAAAAAAGAAAATCAATATTTTTGATGTTTTTCAACATAATCGGCCCGTATCTCAATAAATAGAACGCCGACTTCCGACTCATTACGGCAGATCGGATCACATATGCAACACACTTAACTGTGTCCACTGTGGCTGTTGTGTGGATGAATATTTGTTACCTCAATAAGAACCAGAACACTGGCAATGAAGACAAACGCCATGTTGAAAGCCAGAAGCTCAAGCAGTGACAAAGCAAGGCATCCATTCTCACTGCACTCCTCCACAGCTGAAAGATAAGTTGAGGACAGTCTGTAGACTGGGCAAGATTAATGAATCAAAACATACTAATATACAAAATTGGCAAAGGATACATTTTCCAACCAACTTGAACTTTAGCTGAGTGAAGAGGCGCACAAAGAAATCGACGAAAAGGCCAATCTGGAAATACAGACATCATACACACACACACACACACACACACACACACACACACACACACACACACACACACAATTTGATATTATATAACACACGATAACTGGAAGTACAGCTACAGAATTCACGGCCCTTTAACCAGAAATTTCTTTAACCAGAAATGCAGATGCTTTAATAACTTGCCCCAGTCAAAGGAACGAGTGGTGTAATATTACCAAACTTCATGTTTTTAGCAGAATGCAGTGTTCTGCAGAGATAAAAGGAGTGACATAGACATAATCGGGGACAATTATTTGATTAAATGGAATAAAAGTGAGTCTAAAGGAAAGTGCAGAGCACACTTCAAAGTGCTCAAACTCAAATCAAGGCAACATATCAGGGAAAATCCCACTGTGTCTACTGAGATGGGCTGATACTGAATTAGTCCTGATGGATGTGGTCCATTCATGCAGTGTGCTTTTATTTACCAGGTTTTATTAAACCGTCCTAATTAAACATTTCAGATAATTTATCAAGTATGAATATCTGAACCTGGGCCCAGATGATTTATAAGCCACACACGGGTTCATACCAGGCCTGTGGACACTCCAATGGCAAACACCAGCATCCACTTGACAGCTTCATACTTTTTGGCTTTCTGGAATGAAACAAAATGATATACCAAATGAGAGCAGAACTGGACAAGGAGCAGAAACTACAAACCACTCGCGGTCATCCGGCGCCATACCTTATTATCCAGGCTCTCCAACACCTCCACATAGGGCTCATTAATACAGCGGTCATAATCCAAACTCTGGGAAGAAAAGGAGCTTTAAAACTGCAGCCCACGTGGCGCAGCATCCATTAGATCTGTTTAAATGGGCTGATCTTAGATGACAGCAGCCTCTCTTACCTCATAGTCTTTCCTTGGGAGTATTTCGTCTTCATCTTCTCTGGTCTCCCCCAAAATTGTCTGACAAGAAGACAGAAAAAGAGGACAATGAGGTGCATTTTCATAACAAAGGTCTCTAAAGGGTGATGTGTGGGTTCGCCTCCAAAGTGGCAGCTGGCAGGAACAGCAGATGGCCAATATTGACTGCTCACAAAAGGTCTTCCCCTCAAGATGCATAGCTGTCTTTGCTCCTTCCATCCCAGTAACTGGCTTGATTTCAAATACAACACTCACAAACTGAGCTCATTCTTTCAGGACTATTACCATCACCTCATAATATGCTGCTATTTTAAAGTATTATTTTTAATCTTATTGCATGCACACTAAGTCACTTCCATAAACCACTGCACTGCTGATCGACTGGTACAGCACACAAAAACCTCAGTGTTACAGTTCATTTAGTTAGAATAATGTTCTGTAACTGTTTTGTACTGTTCGTTTATCTATTGTTTATTCTCTACGGCCTTCTTTATTCTTCTTTTGCGCTGAGCATGCTAATTACAAAACAATTTCTCTAGGGATAAACAAAACTCATCTCTTATTGCATCTTCTTGTCTTCCTTACTAGGAGCAACCAGCAGTAATTGACTAATAATTCCTAAAGTGCAAGACAAACAAGTTGACCACGAACAGACTGGGTTATGTCCAACCACACAATAAATCCAAGCATGTATATTTATATATAAAAAGCATGTTTTGTTATTATCTGGTCCAGGGACACAGAGAGGGTGGAGCATCCAGAGGAGGCTGTGCTAGCTAGCAGCTAAAATCAAAACATTAAGCTCTATCTCCTCACCCAAAAACCACACACACATGAGACTGAACAGAATGTTCCAGCTGGATAAGAACCAAAGATGCAACGAGGTTAAACGGTACCAGTTCCTCAGGAGTTCTGGTTTCTCCCTCTGTGCAGCAGCAGCACTGACAGCACAAGCAGCTCCTGCAGCACGCCATGATCAGAAACACAGGAGGGGTTCGAATCCTCGGAGTCGGTCACTCCAACCGGCTCTTTTCAACCAAGCCGACGAACCGATTCCCTAACGAATCCAACATTCAAGATAAGATTCTTTTATTGTCATTGCAGAGAGCAAAACGAAATTAGTAGACAGAACACGATACCTGAATCAGAACGTTTAATTGATCCTGGAGTAAACTGCTTATGACTGCACAGACTCACAGACAAGGACAATACATAATGCAGATAATGTAGAGCAATACAAGATAAAGCAGGACAACACAAGATAATGTAGAAGAATACAAGATAATGCAGAGCGGTAAAAGATAATGCAGAACAATCCAAGATAGTACAGAACAATCCAAGATAACCCAGAACAATCCAAGATAGTACAGAACAATCCAAGATAGTACAGAACAATCCAAGATAACCCAGAACAATCCAAGATAGTACAGAACAATCCAAGATAGTACAGAACAATCCAAGATAATGCAGAGCAAACCAAGATAATGCAGAAACGTACAATATACTGCAGAACAATACAAGATTGTCTGATCTGGACGTTGAAATAAAGTTGATCAGAGTTGACCAATGAGTCGGGCATTGAAGCTGTAGAGTTCTAAGGAATCGGTTCAGAAAACTGATTCGAACCTCCCATCATTAATCACGCTCGGCTCATGTGACGCACACGGAGCGCACACGGTCCACGCGCTCTGCGGCTGCGTGAGTTTTGCGCAGGATGACAGAAGCCTGAAAATTTAACTGACAACACAAAACTGAAACTACATGAGGGGTGGCACAGTAGTCTAGTCAAGTCAAGTTTATTTATAAAGCACATTTTCAAACAAAAAAGATAATTTAATGTGCTTTACAGGAACAGAATAAAACAAAATGGAATCGATTTAAATAATGAAAGAACTAACAGAAATGAATGAATGCAGAGAAACTTGATACAGTTAATTTGTTCAGTTGCCTGTACTGAAGCCCAAACTGATACTTTAAAGATTCAAGATTGGAAATAATCACATGCACAATTATAAAAGAACAATTTTTGCAGAAAAATACTGTTGTTTAACAGATAAACCACATAAACTGCATCACACATGGTGAGGCTGTGCTATCTTGGCCAGATTTGTAACACAGCTGGATGAGGCTCACTTTTTCCCTTTTATTCATACAAATCAGTATTTTCTGATGATAAGATAAAAAGAACTGTTTTATACAGTAATAAGACAATAGAAAAAAGAAAGCTAAACAATAGTGTAACACAATGACTGGAACATAAGTAACAGTATGACACTGCTGTGTGTGAAGATTTAGTCTTCTGTACCACCAGATCAGTAGTGCAGGATGCCTTAGTGGCTTAGTGTTAATGCAATAAAAATGAAGGCAGTAAAACATCTGCAGTTGAAAATGCCCTAACCACTAGGCTACCAGCTGCCCCAGCTACTAGCTAACACTATGGAATGAAACTATCAAATGACATAGTGTTTAGGGCGTTGCCCCTGCAATCAGAAGGTTGTGGGTTCAAATCCCAGGACTGCTAGTTGCACCACTGACATACCCTTGAGCAAGGTACCGTCCACACACACTGCTCCCCGGGCGCTGTGTTCCTGGCTGCCCGCTGCTTCACTTGGTGAATGGGTTAAATGCAGAGAACAGTTTTATGTTTACGTTTACGTTTACATTTACATTTACGTTTACGTTTACGGCATTTAGCTGACGCTTTTATCCAGAGCGACGTACATCAGAGCTTAAGAATTCCACGACTGTTTCTTACCTGAAAAACAGCTTAAATCTTAGTCAACTATTTAACTAAGATACTGCAGTCAGAGCATCTATACAACAACTGTTCTAAATGAGTGCTGAATCATTTAATTATGTTATGATGTGTAATAATCTTACCATGTGAATATCACTTCCAAATTTCTTATATACTACTAATCTCTACTAAATCAACAATATGCTCTTACAGTGTGTGTCGTTAGAAATTCACTTAACTCCAAGTTACTTATTTAACTTAATCTATTAGACTGCACATTCTCTGTCCTGTGGCTGCTATATTTGCACAATCATATTTATGGCTGTCTACCTCTGTTCAACATTTCTGCACATGTGGCTCTCTGCTGCTAGAATACAATAGCTGTCAAAAATAGTGTATTCATCCAGACTCATACTGTTGTTCTTGTGATTTAAGGTGTTCTGTTTCTGTTCCTGTGCTGGAGGAATTTCGTATTTTGCCTCTGAGATCAATTAAATTCCATGTAAAGTTTTCTAAATGGGTGCTAAACATGGTCATTATAATGTGCAATATCTCATTGTTCAATAGTCTTGCCGTGTGAATTTCACTACTTATATGCACTTCTATACTGCTGATCTCTACTATGTGCATTTATTAGACAGCATAAGCAATTTCCTCCGAGATCAATCAAATGTTATGATTGTGATTACGACATGAAACAAAACACAGCAGCTGTTCTCTGCAGAGGGCACCCTCTGGAAAGGCGTGGCTTGGGAATCGCCGGCCCCGCCCCCCCAGCTCTGCTGCTATAACCCACGTTGTTCTGCTGTTCTGTTCGTCTGTTTGATGCTGAACCCCCCGGGTACGGGTGTCACCTCTTTGTTTCAAAATTTTGGTGTATGTATTGGGGAAGAACGTGGAGGTAAACAAGTTGACTTTCTTTTTCCCTTTCATGTTTAGGCTCGCTAGGCTAACTCATTTGTCTCTGTAGCTTCCCATGCTAACTCTGGCCGGCCGGCTGCACATGTTCTAGAAAAGAGATCCTCCCTCTCTGTGGAAAACCACACTGATGTAGAACTTTCTGCGTATTGCTCTGCCGTGGCTAATTTGCAGCATTTGGAAATCAGTGTAAAATGACGATGCTAGATACACTAAATGGACAAAAGTTTAGGGACAGCCCTGTTTTTTCAGGGTTTGGGCCAGCAATTGCTTCCAGTGAAGATCGATCACAATGCTTCAGCAAACCAAGCATTTTGGACAACACCATGCTTCCAACTATCTGGGCCCACTTTGGGGAAGAACCTTTTTTATTCCAGCGTGACTGTACTCCAGTGCACAAAGCGAGCTCCATAAAGACATGGCTGTATGAGTTCGGTGTGGAAGAATTTGACTGGCCCGCAGAGAGCCCTGATCTCAACCACATCCAACACCTTTTGGATGAACTGGAGATTGCATGCCAGACCTTCTCGTTCAACGCCAGTGTCTGATCTCAGGAATGCTCTGCAGAACGAATGAGCACAAACCTCCTTAAAAACACTCTATAATCTTGTGGAAAGCCTTCTAAGAAGAGTGGAGTCTGCTATAACTTCAAAGGGTTGGACCAGTTCAACATTAAAATCTATGCATATGAATGCAATGTCATAAGTCAGGTGTCCCCAAACTTTTGTTCATAAAGTGTAATGGGCTCCTTACCTTAATCGGAGGGTCTGGCGTTCGTTGGCGAAATGAAGTTAAAGTGACTTTATCATGGTCCACAGAAAAACAGAAGAAACTACTTTCCCACTAAACATTAGATGTCCGCTGTTTGGACGTCTAACTATGACCCCACTTGGACGTCAATATGCCGTTAAACATTTGAACCTTGGAAGAGGTAACTTTTTTGGACGTC
>JBBPCW010257932.1:0-13041 GCA_037974425.1 Phenacogrammus interruptus
TGTATTGCTGTTTGTGAGACATATGGTAGAAACTGAGCAATGAAGGCACAGGGACACATCCCCATTCAACAATTTCTTAGTTCATGCTATGAATATAATTTTTCAGCAGCGAAAAGTATGGCTTAAAGGGGAATTAGCTATTTTTTTTTATATCAGAATCGTTCTGGTGGTGGTGAAACCTGACAACATCATCAAAGCTCCCTCACAGAAGGTTGCATAAAATAACATAAAATGGTTGTAAACATAAAATGGTAGTGATGACACCTCTTTTTGAGGTTTTGGCCTATAGCTAAACCAATTCAAGGTGGAGGGGTACATTTGTGTGGCAAATTAGTCCCTAAAGAAAACGCATTTAGTTCAGATTTTTCCACTATAAAATGTGTTTTAGTGAGTCCTTTCACCTTTATAAACCACAAAATGAAGCAGCAAGGCTGAAATAACCACCTGTCTGTTTGCCATCTATGTGTGTATGTGTGTGTGTGTGAGTGTGTGTACCAGGTGGTGAAGAGGACCTACCTCCCAGGTCTCACAGCGCCCCCAGCAGGCATCCGTGGTGACCTGCAGGGCTCTGCAGCCTGGCTTTCGGGCCATGAAGGTGAACTCTCTCACAGCACAGCCGATAAAACGCCTCAGATTCACTGCAGACACTTCACCAGCAACACACAGCCACATAGATAACCCCAAACAGTACAGTGTGAAACTGTAAAACACACACAAACACACACAAACACACACACCTTAAACTTTAAGTTTATGGTTGATTGATTTTTCAGTAGTTGTTCAGTATTCAGTGTGATTCAGTATTTTACATTGTTTGCATTCCTTACATCCTCAAATACCAAGTTTCTATTCAGTGATGCCATAGAAGAACCATATTTGGATCCCTAAAGAATCTTTTTATCAATGGTCGTTTGTACATGAGGTCTGTGAATGAGGTCTTCCTATTTTAAGGGTTCTTAAGGGTTCTATACCATTCATAGGATTTTCTAGGCCTGTATATCAAGAATCAAGAATCTAAGAGTGAATAGAACCTTTGCATTTTGTGAATAATTGGAGGTCCTTTAGACTTTAAAGGGCCAGTACGATGGAAAACCACATGTTCCTTGTTCTATTGAAATTAAATGTGAAAGTTTCTGTTTACTCCCCGGCTATATATCCTTATATGCAAATCATTTTTTTTAGGTGATGAGTGGCCCACCAACCAATATTATCAAGCCAAGAGCATCTCTATGGCCAGAACCTGAGTGACCATAAAAGGCTGGAGGATGGTTAACAAAAGTACACTTTCTACCTGCACACCAGGGATGGGTTTCTAAGATAGTATCTGGTGTAATAATAAAAGACAATCTAAAATTGATAACATAAAGACCACCTTACCGTGGTGTGTGAAACCTCCTGAAGGCCATTGATGGTTTGAATCAAGGCAGAAAGCTGCAGTAAACTTCCTTGATCAGTCAGATCACAACAAAAAGTTTGACTTCTTCAGGTCACAGTTGGTATTTCGTCCCTATTAATGTTAGACAACGTAAAAAAAATGTCTCTCCAGCTGGAGTAGCTGAAAGAAGAGCAACTGAAGTGGCCTTAGGTTTACTGGATCAGGTCAGGAACTTGACAGCACTACTGCTATTTATTGGAAAAACGCTCCACCATTCAGATCCAAAAAGAGGCTGAGGGCTGTCTGTGCCTACTTAGTGCTGTTTTTGTAAGGCAGCATTAGTCAGCATTGTTGGCGTCTGCCCCCCACCCCCCCATACCTGCCGTCTCACCGGCACTTCAGGTCCAGCCCTGCCCTTTCCATTAACTTAATGAGGAGGAAACACACACTTTTTGTTCCGATTTAGCCACACGGAAAAGTAAGACATGCACCTTTATCCCTTAAATCCAGCAATCCATCCATCCATGCATCCGTCTTTATTGTCGGGCAGACAGTGTGTGTCTAATTGCACGAATGAAGTCATTTGGTACAAGGAATGCAAGTTTATTACCATTGTTGACTTGCCTGAGGGGTTTGAAGGCTTAAAAGATCCACAGCTAAAATAGGGCCTGTCCATCAAAGTTCTCTTAAAATTATCTGGAGGACTTATTAAATCAAATGAACAGAGTCCATGCACTGTTTGGGTTTTGCAAATGACACATTGGCTCTGTAGCCATGGCTAACAGGCTGCTGTTCCTTTTATTCGACATTAATTTATTTCCACTACCAGTACGTTATTACAAAGAAGGGGAAGGTGTATGGGGGGGATTCAACTGCACTGTGGCACCTGTGACTCAGAGACAGAACTCACTGCTAGCATAGTATAACAGTTATTTTTTTAAACATTTGAAATAATCAACCCAAGATACACCAAAACAGTTTACACACTTCTGCCAGTTTGCATTATTTTCCATGTCATTACTGAATACTAAGCCTCAGGATTTAATAAGCTTGGGATCTTAGGGGCTTAATACAGATTTTTTATCCCTTTAATTAATTTAGCCTCTCAGAAAGAAGCTGATTAAACAATGATATAAAATTTTCATAAATTATTTGGCCGGGTGACGTTCATTCTGGAGGCTGATTTGGCTGCTTCACCCTTCACCTAAAGTTTTAAACTACATGTAGCCTCTTTCTTCTGAGGCTTTGTCACTGCACTAGTGTTTGAGCATCAGTCAAATGCTCCGACATAGTACAGGATCAGCTGTAGATCTGGCTGACAGTGGAGTGAGGATTATGCTTGAGCTCTGGAGTTTGAGTGGAGCAACAATTAAGCCACAATCTCAATATGACAGCAACCTCTAGTGGTCATTACTGAAACTCCTAGGAGTGTTTTGTCATTTTCCTGCTCTATCACACTTGATTCACTTCACTGATGTAAAAAAAAATCAAAGAATGTTTAGTCTGGCACTGGGGTGACCAGGCTAATGTAGCAAAATACAGCCTAAATCATCACACGCTAGGGTTAACCATGTCAAGTTGTTTAGTAATGTAAAGTAGACTTGCAAAACACAGACAAAATTGAGGGTTTGTGGTGGGCGCTACAACTAAAATCTTATAATATTCTAATATTCTACACATTTTTTTCTTTATCTGTTCTCATTGAGGTCAGTGTGTCATACAATGTCAGAAACACATATGCAAGTCTATTAGAGAAGGCGGTGGCGCAGTGGGTAGGATACTTGCCTCTGGACCAAGAGGTCATGGGTTCGAATCCTACCTTCAGCACACCACCACTGGCAAGACCCTTAACCCCAAGTTGCTCCAGGCAGAGACTGCCCCCTGTAGGTAGGAAATGGAAGTCGCTTTAGATAAAAGCGTCTGATAAATGCCGTAAATGTAAATACATTTAGGCCTACTACAGATAGTACTGTAGTACTACAGATAGTACTCTAACAAGCTCTTCCTGAGATTAAATTGGTGTGTTAGAGCAGGAAAAACACTAAAAGGTGCTGCATAGAGTACTTTGTCATGAACAGGTTCGTCTTATTACACTGAGTGATATATGCTGGTCTGAGCAATTTGCTTAACAACTTAGACTTCACTCTTAACTTACTTGTGAAAAAACTTGTAGACCCTTGTCCTGGCCAAGCATGCAGGCAGCGTGCCAAATGTAGGCAGAGTGGAAGTTATATTTAGAGCCCCAGTGGGAGGGTTCATCACCCCACCCCCCCAACTCAGCTTAAATCCACTCTGTGCCAATTAATGCTTGCTGTGTTTCCCGTTGATGCCACGTTCAGTGCGTATTGAGAAACTGGAGCCTGTGCAGCTTGTACGTTCCCAACTGTTCTCAGCATGTGAGTAGCTCATCTAGTATGACCAGAGGCTTTGTGCAACTGTGTGAGAGAAATACTGCGATTTTGAGAATGTAGACCTATTTCTGACTGCACTGCCTTAGATTTCAGTTACATTCACTTTGACATGGGGTCATTTAGGTCAGATCATAAAGCTTAACATAAAGTGATGTTGAGTGTGCTTTGTGCTTAACCATGACTAACTTTTAATGCTAGAAAAAACTCTCAGATCCATGACTTGTTGGTCCAAGTGTTAATTCAAGTATATGGAATTTGTCTTGGTACTCGATGGCATATATAGCAAGGCACCATATGACATTATGTACACACACTGTGTTTGTATATATAATGGAATTTTAGTTGCAATGTGTGTAATATCTGTACAGGCCACCTTTACCAACAGAGCCAACGACCAACTGTTCTGTAAATGTCAAAGTCAAGTTGAGGCTTTGCAGCAGCTGGAAACTTTAGGAGCTGAGTTTGATTGAAATCAGTCCATGCAAAAAAGAACCAGCAGTTTGGAAGCAATTATGACGTTTTTGCTGAGTGACTGATCATTTTCAGATTGCTGTATTGTTTGCTGTTTGAGGCTTGTCATTTGACTTTATGTCACGTGCTGCGCTATTTTGGGTCTAGGGACATGTCAGAGTGTTGGAGGGTGTGTGCCTTTTTCTGGACTCCAGCAAAGTGTCAGGTGTTTCTGACTCTGCACTGAATGCATTAATCTTCCGATTGAAGAATCTCAAAGTACTGATGATACCCCCAGACATCCGAACCAGACTGTGTGATTAGAGTCAGCAATGTCAGATTTCCAGAGGTCACATCCCAGCAGACAGTGGTAAAAGAGGCTTTAGTAGCAATCAAGTAAAAGTGTTCTTATTTCAAGTGGATGCAAGAGTGCGAAGTAACAGGCCCAAAATCTCCACCACATCTCCAGTATCTATCAGCATAGGAGTTGAAGTTTGTTAGGATGTACTGTGATCACGTTGTGGACCAGAACATGCTCGCGTCATCACTTCAATCTCTTTCTTCCAGTGAGCTGCCAGTGTGTCCTGTACTGATACTGATTCCACAGTTTTTGTAACATTTTTCACTGTTTTTAGTATCCACAACAAAATATCCCATAAGGTCTTGTGTGCTGTATTCATTTGTTTCTGTATTCTCTTGTCTGCCAATATTCCCAGTAAACTGCAGCTCTGTCATAGACCAAAGTCAATCATTTGCTGCCATGTTTGTTAAATGAGACTTTCCCATTTGAGTTTCATGCTCAGCCACAGGTATTGGGTGTGTACCATGCCTACTAGATGTGTACTCTGTCCAATGAAACTGTGCCAGGCATAACACTAGCCAAACAAAGTTGACCACAGTGGTCAAACACCAAAAAAAGATTTATGATTTGTATTTGAAGGCCTAACATGAAACTAAGTAAAGTGGCCCCTTATAGTCACACATGAACACAGCACAGCATGCAGTTTGAACAGTGTGAAATTCTTCATCTGCATTCACCAACGGGTTCAGTGGCCAGCCAGGAACACAAAGCCCAGGGAGCAGTGTGTGGGGATGGTACCTTGCTCAAGGGTACCTCAGTGGTGCTCCTGGCAGTCCTGGGATTCGAGCCCATAACCTTCCAATCACAGAGGCAACCACCAGACAACCACCTGCTCCACATTATATGGTTTCTGACCCTGCATGAGACTAAAAAATGGATCAAAAATTTGTTTCGTAGCTGAAAACAGTCTTAGCGGTTATCTTGAATTTTGTCCATACATTCGCCATGGTCATAGATGTGCCATACTAGTCAGGAACTTCATAAGCAAAGTTTTTTGAGATTACTTGAGAACTTGACAAGATCTGTGTAATTATTTAACTGTGCAGTTTGCACAATGCTTTTTGGCTTTATGTATGCTTGTAGTACTTGCTAGCAACATTTGCGTACAGCACCAAAACTAAAGAAACAGACCCTAAATATGCCTTAGCTGATCAACCACGTTTGGGGTAATGAGGTAGAGGGTTAGACTGTGAAGATGTTCACCAAATAATGTTTTAGAGCTAGCAGGAATGAGTTAGGAACATTAGCAGGTCAGGAACCCTGGACCTGTTGGCAGTCCAGTGGAAGAGGTGCTACAGAAAAATAGTGAGGTGATGAAGAGTGTTAGCTATACTCAGCAGAAGCTAGCTTGAGCAGATCAGATGAAACTCGGCTAGACAGGTTCTAACAGGACTGGTAATGAGTTTAACGGCGTTAACTGCGTTTAACATTGCTTCCTTAGTAACAGTGACTTTTATCTCTTTGTTTGTGTCAAATTGGTTTTTGGCTGCTCTCCACAAAAAGTAATGACTTTTTAAAGATCAAAAGAGCAGTTTTTCTTAAAATGAAGTTAAATAGGTCGAAGCATATTTTTTGGTTGCTAAGGATAATGTAATGGTTTTCTAGAAGACCACAAAACCCCACCACAAGGACAGGAATCACCCTTTCATTTTACAAACATTAGCTTGTGGACAAACTGATGGATTAATATTGAGAAACATATCTTTGTTCAAATATTTCTAGGATTTTTCAAATACTTGCTATGTGTTTTAGTGCTTTCAAATACTTGCTATGTGACTGCATTTGTTTGTTTTTGTTTATATGCAAGTGTATGTGTGTGTGTGTGTGTGTGTGTGTGTGTGTGTGTGTGTAGCTTTGCCAGGTTACTGTGTGGTGACTCTAATGTGTGCTGGATGTGTTAGATGCCAGAGCTGCTTCTGTGGTCACCTCGTTCGAGGCTGCGCTCTTTTTCAAAAGGCCATTGCTGGCCTTCCAATTCACATGTAAAAATATTTTCCCCTGGCTTCTTTCCATTCACATCTTTGTAGGCCTCACCTGTTCATTGCTCTACTGTTTTCTTTATCCCCCTGTTTTTCCGGGATAAGTTCAAAGTTGCGCGTGTGTCTAGTGTGACCTTTTCCATGAGGTGATCATTTGATTTCATGATCATTTGATTATCAGATTTAATCATATGGTCTTTACTAACACCTCATTATTATCACAGCCACTGCTGTGTTAGGGCTGGGCCACTTGATGATGTTACCATTATTGTGATAAACTATGAAACACTGCTCTTTTCTGAGTATATGGTGCAGATAGCTGGTACTTATTAAGAGACATATAATGTATTTTAAAAAGATTTTATTTTACATTATTTATCCCAAAAGAAATTATTTTGTCACGCAAATGCAACAAGAAGTATTAAGGTATAAAGACAATAACAATAGTGCAACCACCAAATATCTAAATAATAACATAAAATAGCATAACAAAATAAAATAACTGTAACTTACACTGCTGTGTGCTGATCCAACAGATCAGTGGTGCAAAAGGTTTATGAAAACTGACTTAGTGTTTGTGAAACATAATGAATGCTATGCAAGATGAAATATCAGCAGGTGATGAGGGGATGAGTCTAACATTTAGTTGAGTTAATCAGCTGCGTTGAGTTGTATTGCACAAAACCGAGGCAGAGGCCGAAATGATCATCTAAAGTTTCATGTAAAACAATATTTTCATGCACCGGTACAGTTACAACTAAAAACAAAGTGCATAAATTAATTATTTTATTATTAATTATTATTATTAATTTGATAAATTAATTGGTTTTTAATTAATTATTGCTTGCATACCGAATCACGTAACTGCGTGCATTTTTTTCAAAATAAAAGATCTTTCAGACTCTGATAACCAATAAAATATTTTTTATTCTGTCTTTCTGTGTGACCCGGTACCAAATGACTCACGGACTGATACAGGTTTGTGGCCCGGTCTACAGAACGAGGAGGAGTTATAACATTTTATTACCACAGGTATAAAATATTTCCTGTGGCGTTGAGTTCTGTATTTAGAGGCGATGAGTCTTTTGCTGCATGTGCTCCTATGGTCCATCAAACATATCACAATATTATATTTCTGCTGTATTGCCCACCTGTGTGCTCTATAACTAATATACTCCTGTAATCTGGGCTATAAATAAGTACTTATATTACTCCAGATTTTCGATTTCAGTTAGTTTAGAAAATCACTGATTTTCTGCAGTTTCATATAAGAGTATATGAAAAAGGCCCTTATGAAAAAGCTTACTTAAGATTACTAAAAATATCTATTTTGCTTTCAGTAAAGCATTTGGTCGTCAGACTTTTCCTCCTATCAGTATTCTGCAGCAATTAAGAACTGCTATAAAAAAATGTTATTGAAACCAATAATATAGGCATATTAGTCATTTTTAGTATATCATCACTTATAAAGTCTTGTAACTAAATCTATTTCATGTTGCCTTTATTTAAGTCGTTTATACTATACATTGTGTGAACATTTCATGATAAATAGACAGATTGAAATGGTTCAAAGTTGGATTGGACCAAATTAACATTGTTTCTTCTGCTACACTTTTGCTGATGATCCAAAATGACATTACATTAGTAAAAGCTATTTCTGCCTCTAAGAAAATGCTAAAAGAACAGTGATGTATGTGTTATATTCAGTTATATGTGATGTTCTGACTGATACTTACTTTGCTAGTTACTGCTGCTTGTGTTTTGCTTCTCCACTTTCTGTTGCGCTCCTGACAGAGGGTGCTGTTTTCCATGACTGCCTGACTGTGTGTAAATCACTTTCCTGCAGTGTCTTCATTCCGTACAGTGTTTCTACATTCACAAGCTTGGTGCTAACAGTCTGTTCCCTGAGGGAGGCCTATATTTGCTGAAGGACAGATGAAATAGCTTGCTCTGTTTACTTCAGGCTCTGTATAGTGTCATCTTTTCTCTGTTAGGAGAACAATAACAGCATTTGGTGATACACACCTTGCCGGCTTGATCAGAAATCCCTCCCTTGTAGCTCAGTTTAGAGACGGTAAACCGTCTGTTGATGCACAGTTTGTGTGAGTCCAACCTTTTGCTTTTAGTCAGTGCTCCATTTCTAACTAACGAGCTGCTCTCGGTTGGACTTTTGAGGAGCTGACGAGCAAATCAATGTTTGCGGTACAAATTTTGTTAGGTTTTGTTAGGTACAAATTAGTTTCGAACTGCAGCTATGAGGCTAAGAAACACTATTTGGCAATATAGTCATAAGCCTGAATCCTTAATTATGGACGGTCTGAGTTGCTGTTGAGTTCTTTTGCTCCTGAGAGCGCTGTATATCATCACTTACCATCTTCTGTTCTTGTTGTCCTTACAGTAACACCATGTTTTAGTGGAGGTCTCTTCTGCTCTGTCCCCTTGAGGTCATCATGGCATTAGAGAGGACGTCAGCTGACCCGCTGGTGGAGGGGGGATCCCTTCCACTAGACATTGACAATGTCCACATCCTTCTTCAAGGTCAGTTTCTAAAGCATTTCCTAAGTTCCTCAAAGCAAAATTTAAGATGTTTGTTCATTTCAAAATCACTCTTCCTGTATGTCTGCCCATTTCTGTGGTTATGCTACACACATTTCTGTGGATACACTACCAGTGTTTCCATGGTTACACTACACTCATTTCCATAGTTGTGCTACACCCATTTCACTTAGTACACTACCCTTAATTTAACTTAGCCTTGGTAACACGGATAGGGTTATATCATCTCAAATTCTTGATTATACAACACTCATTTTTATGGTCACACTTCATTAGCTTCCATAGTTACATTGCACTCATTTTATTGTTTATTGTATTCCACCAGTTTCCATTGTTACTCTACGTCCATTTCCATTGTTACACTGCTCCTATTTTCCATGGATACACAGTACCAATAATCTGAAGGTCACATGAAGTTTGGAGATCTGTAGCGATTGACTCTGCGGAAAGCCGCAGACCTCGGTGCACTATGCCCCTCAGCACCCGCTGACCACGCTCCGTCAGTTTATGTGGCACCACTTCGGGGCTGAGTTTCTGACATTCCCAATCGCTTCCACTTTGTTGTAATACCACTGACAGTTGACTGTGGAATATTTAGTAGCGAGGAAATTTCACATGACTAGTTGCATTGGTGGCATCCTGCCACGGTACCAACCTGGGATTCCCTGAGCTCCTGAGAGCAACCCATTCTTTCACAAATGTTTGTAGAAACATCTACATGTCTAGGTGCTTAAAGTTATACACCTGTGGCCATGGAAGTGATTGGAACACCTGGTTTTAATTATTTAGATGGGTGAGTGAATACTTTTGGCAACACAGTGTATGTCGAATTAGTGAATATGAAGAAGGAAATTTTTCACATAACTATATTACACTTTTTAGCTGTACTTAATCAGATAAGTGGTGAAACTTGCTGACTTTGTAAGTTTTTAGTTTGTACCAGACACTTATAATGCCAGTTGCCAAACAGAACTTGCGAGAACTTCCCAAATGCTGGGAGCGTTGCAGCCAGGGTGGCATGTGTGAGAGTGCAAGCCAGTGTGTGTGTGTGTGTGTGTGTGTGTGTGTGTGTGTGTGAGAGTGTGTGTGTGTGTGCGCGCGCATGTGCTCTGTACTCTTCAAAGTTCCACAGTAGTTTACACTGAATATTTTTAAAGAACGAGTGGTTTCTGGGGTAAGATAAGTCTGTGGGAGTTTATAGATATTTGTTAAACAGTTATAAACACCATTCCAACTCCGGATTGGGATCTCATTGGGAATGGTGTGCGATTGTGTACAGGTTCTGTATTGCAACCCTTTTTCCCATAAAAATAAATAGGGTGCAAAAGTTTGTGTGCTTATATAAGCATGATACAAATTCACTAGCAACATCTTATAAATCACTCAGGATGTCATGAGACCTATCTGGTAACACCTTAGCCACCACTTTTGATACCATAGCAACCTTATAGCAACACCCTAGAAACCGCCAGAGATGCCAAAGCAATGAGCTAGAAATACTCTAATAACCACCTGCACTATCACAGAAAGAAGAAAGCAACAACCTGAGATACTATAGCAGAACCTTAGCAACCACCAGAGATACCAAAGTAAACACTTATACAACACCTATACAACAACCATGAAACCATAGCAACCATAAACATAACAACCAGCCAGCAGTATCGTAGCAACCACCTGTAATCCCATTGTAACCATCCTATCAAACACCTGGAAAACCATGGCAACCATTTAGCAACAGCCTAGATACCATGGCAACGGCCTGGGATTGCGCAATCACACTTTCACATTTTTTGTGTCATTATTTGACTTTGTTTATGGTTGTTTATTAAAAGTTGTATGTTTTACTGCATCTAGCAGCTGGTGAAAGAAAGTTAGTAAACTTAAGTTCTTTTTTCTAGTTCACTAATAAACTCAACATAAACATTCCTTCTGTTACTGTAGAGATTAAAGGTGTACAGTTATTTAAATTTACAAGGAAATAATATTACTGCTGTTTTAGCAGATTGAATAAATTGCTGTGCATTTAACATTTCTGGCTTTGGTATTAACTGATTTGTATGTGCTCCAGTACCTAACTCAACCTTCTGTGCTACAGTATCAAACCCAACCCTCTGACAGTTATTTGGCAACATAGTAGTCAGAATTTAATATACATGTTAGCTATCAGATAAAAAAAAAAACACATTATAAACTTCTAGCTGTTTACTTAGATGCTCATACTTTTCCATATATCTCTGTAAATTTGCTTTGGTAAATCTAATGAGAAGTATGAAAAAGTTATGGAATTTTGAAACAGAAAATGTGCAGGAACCCTACAAATGATAAAACTATATAGTAGCTGTCTTTGACCGTAGATGAGTCTGTTACTTGGGGGTTATGAAAGACTAAACCAAGCATAGGCCAGCAGTACAATACTGAAGGAATTCTTTGTCCCTCTGCTCATGTCCCTGCTACTGTGTGCTCTTGATGAAAACTTTATCATCCCTACTTGCTAGAATGTTGAGTCAGTTGTGAGGCATTTGTGATCATATAACACACTGTAAAAGCTGTTGATTTGTTTGGGAGCCTCTTGCCTCTAGATTCATTTAGCACAGTTCAGCTGTGTGATGTTAGCAGCAGTCATGTCTCACCTTGTCTGAATGTGCCCACCAGTTAGTGCTGGAGAGAACCCAGTCTTTTTATGCTGACAATTATTTTATTGCACGTTAATGCAGGTTTTTAAAAATCCTTTTATTTTGAGTTGAGCTATTAAATATGGACAATAGTAATGTGACACCTGACCCTGCGAAAACCAGCTGACAGGTACAGCACTTCCATTACTTTTGTATAATATACAAGGATATAAGATGCCTGACCATTACATCAAATTCAGATACATAGACTGCTGCTATGATTGTTTCGCCCCCATGCTCTGGACTCTGAGGGTAACTTGTTTTTCAATAACAAGCTAGATAAAACATGCATGCCCTGCAGTGGCAAATAGCTTTGATTTTTATTGTTTAAGTTGAGATTTACAGAAATATTTGAACTGCAGCTGTGGCCCACTGCTGTTAAAAAGCCCCTTATTTGTTTAAAGGGTTTGTTTAAAGTGTATTCCACTTTTGTTCATATAGCTGTTGAAGAAAGGTGTGCAATACACTAGTTTTGAATTAATGGTTTAATTTCGCATATAAAAATGCGATTAATCACAAAATTGTAATTGTTGCCCAGCATTAATATAAATGCAGGGGTTGACATAATTTTTTTGCTCTAGTATTCTAATGAGTACCTTCATCCTACATTAATGAACTGGTATGCACCCAATTTCTAAATGTTTCACCTTACCATCACGATCAGCTGAAAGTTTGAAAGCAGCCAATCCGAGAACGTTATTTATTTCTTCTTGCGGCTGATTGGCTGCTGCACTGTGATGCTTCAGTCCAGAATTTCCCCTGTGGAGCATCTCGGGTGTTCTCGTCTTTTTTATTTTGTTCTTCTTATATTACTGTAAATTACATTCATTTATTACTGTATTAGTCCTGCTTACACCAAAGAAAACAGTGCATACCAAAGGAAACTCTTGAATTACATGAATTACATGAATTACAGGACAGTCTATACGGGGGTAACATCGATATTTTACATTCTAGCACTGCAAGAGTTCACTGTAAATGGTACAGTATGGATACGGGTTCACCTTTGCATTTTCTTTAAGGCTAATGAGTTTAAATTAAATTAAAGTGTTTTGGGAGCATATGTGGAGGCATATTTATGGTTTACACTATAAAAATAGGCATTTTTAGGCATTTTTACCACATCACAATGTGTATTTTCACCATACGAGGCTGCGTTTTATACACACACACACACACACACACACACACACACACACACACACACACACACACACACACACACACACACACA
>JBBPCW010257957.1:0-13039 GCA_037974425.1 Phenacogrammus interruptus
ACATTAGCATTTACATTAGATAACAACATTCACTGTGATCTTAAAATTATATTTAAAGGAAAATAAAATTTCACTCCCCAGTTATGTAGCATAACCTGCTTTCTGGAATACCCCCCAGATCTTCAAGACAAAGGCAAATTATGTAAATACAGTAACAGTAAGAATGTGCCTAACTATTATGGTGTTAATAACATTTTATTAAAAACGAGATACAATTTTCTTTTTCAAAGGAAGTGCCCGTGCATGAATTACAGTACAGCCTATACAGGGGTAACATCGGTATTTACATTCTAGCACTGCAGGACTTCGGTGTAAACTGTACAGTAGGGATACAGGTTTACCTTTACATTCTTGTTAAATTAAAATCTTTCGCTTGTCACGAGTCAAGAAACATTTCAACATCTTAACTTTCTTTAGGCATTTATTTTAGAAAGTGTTTCTGTTTCAATACTGTATAATTATGCACATAAACAACTGTAATAGCGTTATACCCAGGGTCAGCGGCCGCTAGAGGTCATCTATTTTTTAAGTTAATTATGTTTGAGTCTTGGTTTAAGATGTTAACAAATAAAGAAGTCAAAGTATGGAAGTCTGTGTCTGTGCCTCCTGCCTGAAGAGGCACAGCCAAGTTGGGGCATCTCAGGGAAAAGTGGGTAAAAACTTGAGCAGCCCACACAGCCCAGCAATTTCTTTATATTTTGCGCCTCCCCATCTTTCCTTCACTTCTGACCAGTTTCCCAGTCCCTGTCGATGAAAAGCATCCCCACCGCATGATGCTGCCCCTATGATGCTGTGGTTCTCAGAATGATGAGAGGTGTTAGGTTTGTGCCAGACATAGTGTTGTCTTTAATGGCCAAAGGGTTCTATTTTAGTCTCATCTGACCCCAGCACCTTCTTCCACATCTTCCACATTCCAGATTTCAAATGGTCTGCGTTATTGTCTTGGCCACTCTTCCATGAAGTCCAGCTCTGTGCAGTATGGGGCTTAAAGTGGTCCTATGGGCAGATACTACCATCTTTGCAGTAGAGCTGCTGGCTCCTTCAGGGTTATCTTTGGCCTCTTGCTGCTCTGATTAATGCCCTCCTTTCCTGGTCTGTGAGTTTTGGTGGACGACCATCTAATGGCAGGTTTGCTATGGCGCCATAATCTTGCCATTTTCTAAAAATGGATTTAATGGTTCTCCTTGGGATGTTCAGGGTTTGTGATATTTTTTATAACCCAGCTCTGAACTGATCTGATCTTTTAACTGAATTAATCTGTAGTTTGTTTTCTAGGTCCATCACTTAAAATCGAATTGAAAATCCATTTAAATTACAGGTTGTAAGGTAACAAAACAGAGAGAATGCCATGGGGGGTGAATACTTTTGCAAAGCACTGTATATTTGTTGTTGTTGTAGTAAACATTACATTCATGCTTATTGATATTGCTATTATTACATGTTTCATTAAATTTTTCAGTGAATTATTGTAATGTATTACATTATGCTTTTGAATTATAAATGATTACATTTAATTATTGGGTGTGAAAATGTTTACACAACTTCAGATAATGGAGAAAAGTATTGGGACACCTGACCATTACACCAACGGGGACTTTAATGAAACTGCTTTTAAATCAATAGGCTTTAATATAGAATTGGTCCCATTTTTGCAGCTATAACAGCTTCCACTCTTCTTGGAAGGTTTTCCACAAGATTTTGGGGTTTCTGTGGGAATTTTTGCCCATTCATTCTGTAGAGCATTGATGTTGGACGAGAAGTTCTGGCTCACAATCTCTGTTCCAGTTCATCCCAAAGGTATTGGGTGGGGTTGAGGTTCTTCCACACGAAACTCATCCAGCCATGTCTTTATGGACCTTGCTTTGTGCACTGGGGCAGTCATGCTGGAATAGAAAAGGATTTTCCATAAACTGCGTCCACAAAGTTTGAAGTATGGCGTTATCCAAAATGTCTTGGTTTACTCAGTGCTTGAAGTGGGAAAAAATAAGTGCAGGAACTCTAATTTTGATCAGTTTCAGTAAGTACCGGAACGCAGAAAAAAAAACCAAAAGACGAAAATACAGAAGTTCCGGAACTGCGTTCCGCTGCGTTCCGGCCCACTTCAAGCATTGGGTTTACTGAATAATTAAGACTAGCCAAACATTGTCCCAATATTTTTGTCCATAAAGTCACTAAACCAGAGGAAAACATGAAGCTACATCCACAGAAGCAGATGGCGCCACTGTGCAGGCGAGAACGCGCATGGGATTCCTTGGACGCGTGAACGCGCATCCGATCCGCTAGATTAGTGCTGTTTGCGCTGCACACGGATGGAGTTGCGGAAAACAGAGCGTCGTGGGATTAGGGGTGCTCCTGGTCGTCTGGTAGAGCATTGCAAGATGTGGAATTAATAACTTAAAGTAGAGTTTTCTCATCGTCTACATATTTTTACTCTGCAGTAATAGAGGCGGCGCGTTCATGTTGTTCGGAGCTGGTGGGAACAACAGAGTTTCTTCTACTGGACTCAGAGAAACACTACAGCATGCGGATTTACGGCCAGTACAGCCTGTAGACAAACCGTCTAAACTTCTTTTTATACCTTTTCTCAGAGACATGAACTTCACAGTCTGTGGATAAACGACCGGCAGACGCTGTTTCATTTCTCTACTGCCCGCTAACTGACTAGCCCAGCAGCTAAAGGGCTTTGTTTACTACTTCTGACACTAACCTTCCTCAGTCCTGTTCACACGCACATCCAGTCCTCCAGGGCGGTATCTTCAATTATACCCAATGATAAATTGTGTTTATCTCTCTGTAACGTTTTCTTAAGGTCCATAGACTTAGTGAGTTAATATATTTACGTTTACTTCAGTGAAAGGTTGGTTATTACTAAGTAGTTATTAGTACTGTAAGTACTAGAGTGGATAGACCTTGCAACATTCATACGTTTTTTACGTTTACTTAATTTCTTTGCAAAGTATACTTAGACGTTGTGCCGTTCTTGAAACGTCCAAAAATGCTCCTGTCCGATTGGATTAAAGCAGGACTGGGAAACTGCTATTGAGCCATAAGCATGCGATAACGGTTGCCTCCCGTGTCGAGAAAACGTGTATCCCTTTTATCTACCAAATCAGACCCGGGCAGACCATGTCTTTCTTTAACTTTCGGAAGATCTTTAAGTTGGGTCCGGAGAAGAAGAAAAAGCAGTACGACCACGTCCACAGAGACGTGAATCCAGAAGACATATGGGAGATTATTGGAGAACTAGGGGATGGAGCGTTTGGAAAGGTGTACAAGGTAAATGGCACCGTCCCTGTACTTTTATTGCATGGGAATACTCTTGTATACCAAGTGATGTAGCAGTCCATAACATCCACCGAATTGATGTTTTGGGTGGTAGTTGGTTGTACTTTATGTCTGGTCACATGTTTGAGGCAACGAGACTTGAGTGACTTTGCTGCCAGAATTGAAGAAAATGGTCTCTATATACGCAAAAGTATTGGGACACCTGACCATTATACGAACATGGACTCTAATGGCATTGCATTCAAATACATAGACTTTAATATGTTTAACCTATAACAGTTTCCAGTCTTCCTGGAAGGCTTTCATCCAAATGGTGTTGGATAGGGTTGAGGTCGGGGCTCTATGCAGGCCAGTGAAGTTGTTCCACACCAAACTCATCCAGCCATGTCTTTATGGAGCTTGGTTTGTCCCCTGGGACACAGTTATGCTGGAATAAAAATGACTCTTCCCCAAACTGTAAGTGGCTTAGCCCAAACTCTGAAAAACAGATGTGTCCCAATACTTTTGTCCTTACGGTGTACATGGACATCTTTAATGGTTCACAGTCCTCACTGCAAAAGAGCTGTTCTCATGCGTTTGCTGTCATTTCTCAACATCTTTGACAACCCAAATTATCTCGAAGTACCCTGTTTAAACCCAGTCTGCTAGTGTTGAACACAACACTTTATACTTAAATGACCCCTACTGCCACCACCTTCCCACCAATATAACACCCAGTTAGGTAGATTGCTTTCAGCCCCTGGTTTTCCAACCCGTAGTTTTGTCGAAGCCCAAATTAGCACATGACTGCTTGGCTTTGAGGCACAACAGCAGGGTTTGTTGAAAACACAGGGTGATTTGGAGATTAGTTTACAAAGCCTGTGGCTTGGAAGGCTTGTAAAAAGCTCTTTCTTGATCTAGGAAAAGAACAGCACTGACTGGGATAAGCATTAGAGGTGTTTTCAACATGGTGTTTATTTGTGCACAGTAGGCCCAAGCCATGAAGAGAGAACTTGTGGCCCACAGGTTCTAGATCAGTTTATTAATTTCTCAGAGTGGTCAAAAGCAGTGTCGGATAGAGGATGCTGTAGAACGACAAGCAAATAGCGCAAAATGAATAGGTGGAAGAGGGAGGAAGGCTGTTTCCTGCAATGGGGAAACACTACAGGATTTCCTGCAGGATTTGCTAAAGGACCTGGGTGGACACATTTAGCCCTTTAAATTGCAGACATATCATCCATTGTGAAACATCAGAAATTTCCCCTTATTTGACGACTTTTGGTTATTCACCTATTTCTGTAAAGCTAATACCTATGTAATATATTTACTAGATGGACTAGTCAATGGGTCCTTGCAGTATAATGAACTATCACAAGGGTGGCTGGATGGTTTAGGTTTTGTTTCAGATCAGTTTGCTCCTTTCATTAAAGAGGTTTGGTCATTGTAAATAACCAATGTGTGATTTAGGAGTACATTTCAAAGTTGTAAGTTTAACATTTGCAACACATTTTAACAGCAAATGCTTCAGATAATATATATAAATTGTTTTTACTGCTGTTATGCTATGCTATTCAAATATAGTTACATATGTAATTACAAAATGTGTTTTGAAGCTCATTACATTTGATTTTCATGTTGTATCAACATCTCAGAGTCTGCACATCAGATCTTTCCTGTATGTTTAGATGTCAAGAACTGACAGTAATACGAAGAACATGAGAAAATGAAATGTCTTCTACATTGAAACACATGCAGTATAGATTGAAAATTTTGAATCAGCACATGTAACAGAATTTCTCTGCTTGTTTGGATCTATGGGTGATTTATGGTACCATTCCTTTTTGACTTCTTAGGGTCCACGTGGCTAAAGCCAGTCTGTTTACCCGTAGTAATTTTTCGTAAATACTACAAATAGTCAATGCATGGACTCATTCTGGCCAACCAGACTGGTAATAAATCAGTAACCCTTGGCCTAATTTCTTTTCCACCTCAGACAAGACTTCCCTCTTGTTGGTTGAAGCCAGACGTAATTTCTGTAATAGTTGCATTGTGTTCACTGACCTTCATAAAGCCTAATTTGCATGAGTGACACTGAGTTTGATCACTGCTGAGTAGTGGACCAAGTTCCACTGGCTGAGTGACTCAACCCAGCCTTCCTGCTGCAGGCAGAGTGCTAATATTTTGAGAAATGATACTCTCAGGATAAGCATGTGTTCAGCTTGTATCATGATTCTGTTGCTACACATTGCAGTTAAGATGCCTTAGACTTCGAAGTCTTAGCCACTTTATTATGTTTGGTCATGTTAGTACACTGAATAGGATACTTGGTGATGAGTAGGCTCATTGGAGTACTGCAGCCTTCTGCGATATCAGTATTACAAAGGTCAACATTGCAATGAAGATAAACAATAGGTTTTTTTCAAACTTCACCTTGTATCAGGAAATCATTTCTGGGACATTGAGATATAAATTTGGTGGTTCAGTGTATAATTTTGGTTTCCACTAGAAAAAAATCAGGTTTTGTACCATAGGTAGCAACAGGTAATGGATTTCTTGTGTTATGTTCCTCCTATGAATCTGTTTTTGTTTTCTTAAGTCACTTGAATAGGTGGTTTGGGTACTAGAGGACCCATTGACACTAAGTACACAAAAGTGATTTTCGTCAATATTAAATGTAATGTGTGGTACCCTTTGATCTCTATGAGTGGTTTGCTAATATTTGCCTCAATGTCCGCCAAGTTAAACAGTTTTTGCAAGTTTGCAAACACATGCTATCAGATTATGGTGTTTTCTTACAAGTCAGAAAGCTCAGATCTCAGATCAAAATGATTAATTTCCCTCTCTGTCTTTCCCTCACCTCCCAGGCTCAGAACAAGCAGTCAGGTATTTGGGCTGCAGCGAAGGTGATTGACACCAAGACTGAAGAGGAGTTAGAAGATTACATGGTGGAGATTGAAATCCTGGCATCCTGTGACCATTACCACATAGTCAAGCTCTTGGATGCCTTCTACTATGAGAACAAACTCTGGGTGAGCATGCGCAACTCGACAGGGAGTTTAATTTGATGCTGTTTTTGTCCACCAAACCCAACATTCTGTGAGATTCTTGCACGTAAAACGCAGGTCAATTCAAAAACACAGGTGCGTTTGAATTTTTGCAGTAATGTTTAATGTCAGACCAGTTCAGTGGTAAGGGTACTGCTCAGGAAATCACAACGTATCTTGTGTGCAGCATCCTTACGCGTAATGAAATTCTCATGTTCCCCTCCAACTGAACATAATTGTAGTTCAGTAGTTACAAGTATAAACAGGATGTGGTTGCAAAGTAGTGCTTTTCGCAGGTGTTACATTCGAAGAAAAAAGCATATTTTTATAGTGTAAACCCTAAATATGCCTCCAAGAACATTTAAATATCAGTTCAATGCATTACCCTTAAAAAAATGTAAAAAAAAAATGTGTTTTCCCCTTTTAATTTAAATTCCTCGTCAAGATATGCAACTCGGAAGGTTGCTGGGAGATCTACCAAACTGAAGAGTTTGAAGTGTCTGAGTGCTTTCCCTGCCGAGGTATGCAACTTGGAGACACCTCGCCAGTTGCAGTTTCCGTGTTATTGTGAAGATTTCCATGTTTGGTTCTACAAAAAAATCTGCGTGTGATTGAATCCGCTACTCATGATCCACGTAAAACTGGGGGATTACTGTATTAGTCTAGGGGGCCATAATGGGGCAAATTCTGCTCTGGAGCTTTAATTCCCTGAGGCACCAGTAAAACCACTGATCATCAACTCTTTAGTTTACTTTCTGACTTTATTTGGTGTCACATCTCCAGTCCTATTTCAGGAAGTTTTAAAATAAAGGATGCTGTGTTGTGCTAAATCACGTGCCTCCAACCTTGAAACAAATATGAATTGCTTATCTTTGGAACTGATTAAACAAACCGAGAATGGAGGTATAATTTTAGAAAGATAAACAGGCATCATCATCAGCAACCTGAGGCTTCAACCATAAACAGATCCTTAATTGCATGAATGAATAATGACATAAATTACATAATGTTACTGATACACTGCATGCAGAACTTGAGAAACGATTTCTTTTTTTATAGAGTCAACAGTCCTATGTTGCGATCCGAATGGACATGTAAACTTCACTGAACATTTTGGAGTGCTACTGTTTTTTGGGAAATGTCATTTTTTTCATAATCAACACAGCAAATAAATATTTGACTTTAAGTAATATTTGTAGGCCTAGTGTCAACTTTACATTTTAAAGGTTAAATCTGAGAGGTGCACTGGCATATGCAAAATATTTGACATTTTTTTTGACAACCCTAGTATACACACAGGTTTCTCTCTGATAATGTAATCACTGGGAGAAGTGTGCCTTGTATGTATTTGCATTTGCATTGACAAATACCTGACTTATCTACAGCTTTGATCACTAGTGTTACTCAGCCATTAACGTTTCACGGAACAGGAGCGAATGAAATGTTTAACAGATAAAAGCTGCTAGCAGGACAGAGTAGCATGCTAAGTATTTAAGTTCATGTCACCTAATCTGATCGTAAGAGTTTTACATATAATGTGGTAAAAGAGTGTGCAGTAGTATCACAGTGAGATATAGTACCATTGTTGTGTGTGTAAAGTGAGTTTGTGGCATTGTTTAGAGAATGTTATTAATGCTAATGAGTTCTCATTACTCAAGTCAAGGCTTAGGAAGTTTTATGTTTGTTTTTGCTTCATTCTATACATTTCATCAAGTTAGTTTTAATTTAGATGGGCTAAAAAACTTTCATTTGTCCATGCAACACTTTCTCATTTACCCCCCCAACTCCTCTCAGAAAATGAGTTATACGTTTCAGAATTTCTTCATTGGACCAAATTACAGTTAAATACTGTTTTTCTGAGTCCACTTCTTTTGGTCGGGCCAAACTTTGGCTTTTTGGTCCAGACCATGGTCAGAGGCACCTTTGCACCTGCTATGTTGGTCCAGACCAAACACAGAACGTGTAAAAGCAGTCATAGTCCTACGTCACATCACATCAACACGCTCTTCATTCCAGTGAAAGCATGCAGGTAGTGATCTGAGCGCATGGTCTAAAGAATATTAAAACAGGTAGCCCTTGGCTAATATATGTAGTAGCTCCTTGTTATGCTTTTCTTCTGTTTTCAGAATTTGTTTGTTAGCCTTATAGCCATTAACAGGCTAGCCATAGTTAGGAGTTAGGAAGGCTAGACAGTACATGTGAAGACAATGAAAAGCTGATCAAAGGATAAGAGAATGACAAGTCCTGTTACATCATTGTTTTCCCACTTTGTTTCCTTTCCACGGAGAAGCAGTTTTGAGAACATTTCAGCCGGGCTTTCACAATCAATTTCGCATAGACAATTTTTATTTACTTTTTTTCTTACATCTACAGTCTTAAACGAATTTTAAAAGGCAGGACTTAGATTTTGAGAAGGCTAAAATGCCCAGCTGTAAAGTGTTGAAGAAATTAAAATACTTGGAATTGCTGTTGCTGGATATTTCACTGTAGACTTGCACAGCTGTAGTTAGAAACTAGTTCTGCCAGTTATCTTTTACAGTTATTCTTGAGGAACAACAGTAGCTCAAATGCACTGTAGTCGTTTGTGATGGCTTTTAAAAACACGGAGCTGTTTGTCTTGAGCTGCATTTAGGATACAAAACTGTATCAAATGTTTCAGTACAGGCTATTATTAATAAAGTTGACCTGTGGTGATTGTCAAACAAATAACGCAATAAAGCACAGCTTAAATCGTGGTTGAGGTTGCTCAGTTGTTGAGATTGATATGTGAGGATTCGCTTCGTTCTACACATACCATTGTGTCAGATTCCAGCCATAATCACCTGGTTATCATGTTACCGCCCTGGCTGCCCCTGCCGGCTGTGTTTCTTCTCTCATTCTTTTCTGATAAATGGGTGTGACCTGTTTAAGGAGATTTTTTATCAGGTTCCACAGTTCACCAGGAAACAGACAGACAAAAGCCCAGCCTACTTCCTCCTGATGTGCTCAAAGCAGGCTTGAGCCGAGAACGAAACGGTTATTTATTAAATTATTTATTAAAATCAGGCCAGATTCAGCTATAGATCAAGACTGGCTGTTGATATTAGGTGGGATATCCTATTTTTATGAACAATGGCTTGTAGAATATTTTATATTTCACTGAGTTTTAGTTCTGCTAAAAGAACGGAAAACAAAACAGACAGGGATGAATTGACCAACTGCACTCGTACAACTGGTGTGTATAGTTCATAACTCAATGCAGGCTGCAGATTCTATAAAACATTGACAGAATATATTTGTCCATATAACTCCAGTTAGGCTGTTTTGCTGAGCCCAGGAGTTTGTTTGTAACACCACGACTGTATGAACTCTTTGTGTGGGCTATTGTGTTAGCACAGCCGCCATGCTAAACCAAACATCTCCCCCACAGTGAAATAACCGAAGCTCGCCACTCAAAGGATGTGCCTGTTCTAAGCGAGGCTGCATTGTCTGTACTGCAACAAGAGAAGCTGAGAATCACCACTCTGTGTCTGGCTAGAGCCAGGATTCTGGGCACTCTCTAGTTATTTATCCCTGCAAACAGATACATGTTTTATTATTACTCTTACCTTATAAGTTTGCTTCTTTAGTTTAATGTAGATAAGAGGAACTCTTGCACCACCTTTAATCGGTTCAGCGCAGCCTGAAAAATATAATTAGATGCTGGGATGGCCTGATTAACACTTAAATTTAATCACTACTTCAAACACTGCTTTCTTTGTCTTTTGTTTCACTTAAGACCCCATAGTTTCATCAATTGCACATTAAAAGCTTTAGCTATATGGGCATACATTGGTAATTTAGTTGGCTATCTGTTCTTCATTTCATAGCCCTGTTGTTTATTTCTTTTTCTATTATTTTTTACAATATATTTTCAGCATTGGCATAGGCATTACAATGCCTACTACTGTTTCAGAGCCTGTTTCCCTTTTAGTCTTGGGCTCGTAGTTTTATGTTCATTTGTAAACCTTGGTCTTGTTTTCATATTTTAAAGGTTACTCACACCCATAAAAAGAAAGTCGTTTTGTAGTGGTTATCCACCCACGGGTTTATGATAAAACGATTTGTTTAAACTTGTAATTTATAACCCCCTGTGAAATATTAAGATTCCAGATGTAAAAAGATTAAACTGTTACATTAATTCGTTCATCAATGAAATAATTGCATACATTTCTCAATTACTCAAGTGTCGGAACTGTTACTGTTAAAAAAAAAATTAGAATATTTTCGTATACATACTTAAGGGTAGATTATTTATGAGTAGATAAATTAGAAATTTTAAGAATAAGTCTTTTTAATATTTGTTTAAAAAGTTTTTGAAGCCTATAAAATGCTGGCCTGTCTAGCCCAAGTAAATACGAAAAATCGCAATATTTAAGAAATGAAAGCTTGAACAAAGAAAATTATCTGTTAAATTAATCCATTTAATTCAATTATCTGAGATTTAGTAGAACACAAACAACTTGAACAAAAATAAGATTTTTGCAGGGATGTGTACAGGCGACCCAAATTCTTTACTGAAACTCTTACAGTCGACATTTCTAAAGGTGGTAATGTCTGTTTTGTCTTGGTTTAGTTTTTTGACACCCAGCTCTATATGTGACCCCCAACCCCCACAGCTTTATTAAGACCATTTTCATGCAAGTTTTTTTTTCTGTGCAGCCCGCGGACTGTTACCACATGTCCCACGGCCCTGTACCGGTCCGCGGGCTGCACAGAAAGGAAAAAAAAACTTGTATTAAAATGCTGTTAATAAAGTTGCAAGTACACGTTGGATTTACGTTTATTATTATATTTTAAAGATACCCCCATTATTATATTTATAAAATATCCCCATTTTTATGTGTATCATTTATTTGTATAAATACGTATACGTATATTTATCTGCTACTCCTTAAAGGCCGGGCCGTGAAAATACTTTCTGATATTAAACCGGTCCGTGACCAAATAAAGGCTGGGGACCACTGCTGTAGACTGTCTGAGATGAACTGTTCACCCGGCTAAAGTTTAACAGCTGTGTGTCGTGTGCACAACAGTGAGATGGTTTTACTGTGTACTTGTTAGGATATGTTTTCCGTATGACCAATGAAGCACTAAAATGTAAGAAAAGGCATTTAAGCACTGTCTTGGTGGCTTTGTGGGAACTCCATTGTTTTACAGTCACAGTGGAGGTTGTTTTTCCTTCCCAGTGATTGTCCAGTATGGCTCTGACTAGGGCTTGGGATGACTATTTCAATAACCGTGCCAAAATTCGATGATTCATCAATTGCGGTCAGGTAATCAGGAAATGCTGACTAATAATAGGCATGTGGGTTGTAATGTAGACATTCAGTACGTTTTGGCAAATTCATGCTTACTTTCTCACAAATGTTGATAAGGCTGACTGCTTAGGTGTTAAAATGTTATCTTTCGAACATGGAATTAAATGCTATTAAAGTTATTCATTTGGTCCCATGGATAGACTGATCATCAGCATCAACCAATAATTATTTTTACAAATCACTGATGTGTCAAATCTGTGTTCCTCTTGCATTGCCCTATAACAGCAAAGTCACTTTCATTCATTTGTGCCAAGTGAACTCTTCTCTTACGGTACAATAGAAAGATCTGCAGTAGAATAAGTCGCCCTCTCAATAAACAACATGCCTGTTCGTTTTTCCCATAATCAGCATTGCCGGCATCTAATCGACTTTGTGGAGTAATCTTTGCAGCCTTACTGTCCAGCGCTCCACTAGTACATGTTCTAACTCTCCAGGTGCTCAGTCTTATTCATCATTCTGAGCCGGCCAGCTGGTCTGCTTGGAAACTCTAATCCTATTAGTAAAAAGGGCTAAGTTCTGGCTTCGTGTCAGTGTGCGAACCCCTCCATCATGCACACGTCCACACCGACTGTGGTTTCTCCTATTGGTCGATCCTCTTACATCACTGGCCATGCTAGGAGACCGGAAAAACCCTCCTCAGCATGTCCATTCATAGGCTGCCACCTCGTTCCTCAGATTGCCCCTGACAGCCGAGGAAGGCGTTCACTTGGATCTTCATTTGTGCTTCTTTCACAGCCAAGTCTGCATCAGTCTAAGCTGCAGTTATGCTTGTGTTTATGTTTTGGTTTGTTTAGGGTGGCGACATCTTACAGGGGCTGTCAGCTCAGTTGCAAATGTTTAAAATATCTTTTCCACACTAAATATAGAAAGTCAGAAAAATGCCCATAATACAAGGCAAAAACTAGTAAATGTTCACTGAACTGAGCGGAACAGATTTCAGACCGCGTAAATAACCCTGTGACTACAGGGTCGGTGTCAACCCTAATCCTGACAGAAGTCAAGCTTTGAGCGTGTTTGAGATATTGGATTATGGAGGTAAAGTTTTGTTCATCTGTGGGCTGACAGTGTTAGGGGCACACATAAGAAGATGTTTCCAACGCGATTTAGATGCTGTTGGTGCAACAGAATTACTGTAGCGCTAGAAGGATATCATCAGGAATGTTATCAGGAGAGATAATGTGATTGGATAACACATTAAATAAATGAAGTGAAAGGGTAATAAATAGGGATTTACCGATTGCAGTTTTCTTGGCCGATTCCGATTACCGATTTTTGTGTAAGTTGATCGGCCGATACCGATTTTTCTGATACCGAATTCCCCCCCAGATAACAGGACATTAGAGCTGCGGCAACATCGACACAAAAAAATGAGTTTCAACTTTTTGAATGTAA
>JBBPCW010257964.1:0-13039 GCA_037974425.1 Phenacogrammus interruptus
GTCCAAATAATAACTAGCCAATACCTAACCCAACAATACATAAGCCCTAGAGAAGAATGTAAGTCAAGGGAAATTTTTTTTTTTTTTTTTAGAAATAAGTTTCAATCTTGTATATGTATCAGTTTCAGAGTAATGCTTTTTGTTTGTTAAGTCATAGTGGCATATGAATGAATTATTAAAGCAGGCATGGTGTTGTTGTCAGTGACTGGTTGAAATGACAATAAAGGGACTTGACTTCACTTCACTTTACTGCACCATGCTTTATTTTCATTGAGAATTTCAACGTGATTTGTCCCTTGTTGGGGCAGGGTGTTCCAGTCGAGGTCTTCCTCACCCTCACATTCTATTCTCTCAAAACATTTTAAGTACTCATATCTGTTGAGTAAATGCATGTCTTTGTGTAACTGCCTTAGAAAACAAATTATGACATAGATTATTTGGCCAGACAACTTTGCTGCATGTTGAGCAGTGAACAGGTTAAGCTGAGGCTTGTAGCTACCAGTGCAGCATATTTGGCTCTTTCTTTCATAGAATTCAACTAAAATAAGAGAACAATAACCATACAAGAAGAAGGTCCATGCTGGTAATATATGAACCATGTCCAAATCTTCTAACAAAATGTCAGATAACCTTCTCTCTGTTTCTCTGTAGAACATGTTGGCTTGTCAGTAGACCCTTCTCATGAAAGCACAATGAACAGGTACAGAAAGAGTGGAGTGATGGCAGGCTGTCCACTACTTAATTGATTAAAAACACGAAGTGGCCATTTATATACCTGGACATCCAACACAACTAAAGTCTAGGTGTATTAATATGTAATACCAAGACAACCAGGCATATACCCTTGTTCGTAAGTAGAACAAACATTTCTCAAACATGCAGTTCCACAATTAAATGATTGTCAAACAATAGACATAAACAGGCTACCCGCTCATTTCAATTATGAAAGTGTTAATTCAAAAAATAAATGACAATTGGAAAACACAGTCTGCATGTTAATTTTACTCACACAAAAAAGCAGTGGCATGTTTTAGCACACTGGCTTTCATAGCATTCTCCAAAATTACATGAAGGCAGTAAAAATCTGGAGCCTAACTTGTGTGTGTGTGTCCTGCATTCATAATTTCCTTCCATTTGGATCCTTTTGTTAAAAATGGTCATTTTTGAAACAAAGTACAGAATGAAATTCCCCCTTCCGTAGTTTCTCTTCTCTCTATCTTTTTAAAGTGTCCGTAGGCCTGTAAAAAGTCTTAGTTTGTCAGTTTTACAAAATAAAGGTATTAAATGATAGTATTAGGTTTATGCAAGTCTGTGGTATATTCCTACTGTGAAGCTGGTCTTGTGTGTGTGTGTGGTAATTATTTCTTTGGAGACCAATTGTCCTCAAAGTATTTTTCTGGTTCTCACTTTTGAACTACACAGTTTCATTCTTAGGAAAAACTAAAAAACATAAAGATCAATAGAATATCCTCACTAATATAGTATTACAGTAATGTGGTGAAATTTCTGTATTATGCCCTTTCAAATCATTGCATCAAATCATTTCAGATTATTGCATTAGTTTTATCTTCATCTACCCATAATGTGGTCGTAGTGTATTTGTGCTGCAATATTGCACCGTTTTTGGAGAACCTCACTGAGTCTGACTTTCATTCCATTCTCTCTCTCTCTCTCTCTCTCTCTCTCTCTCTCTCTCTCTCTCTCTCTCTCTCTCACACACACACACACACACACACACCAGCATGCTCATGCAAAGCCAGTTTTCCCCGCACCACACACTGATTCACACCCCACACGTCTCTCCACACACATACACACACAAACACCTTCACACAGAATGACTCATACAAATTCACCGTGCCCCCACCCCCCCCACACACACACACACAGGGACAGATATATGGTCTACTCATATGCTAATACATTGCCACTGGTCAGAAACACCAGCAAGCCTATTATAAACACCCTTATGTAACATTACTCACGTTCTACTCTGGATTGGTCTGCAACAGTGGCAGAACCCAGAAAAAGATTCATTTACACATCAGACACATATAAAATATCTTAATCATAATTCTCAGTCCTTTCAGGGTTTTAAAGCTGCTATACTTTCATGTTTGTTTTAATATCTACACCTCTTATTAGTGTCGGAGTGTGTGTTATTTCAGAAGTTTGGTTGGTTCGGTTCAGTTTGGTTCATCTTGAAATCTCTGCAGAAACAGCTGCATACATATCACATATGATAGTTGACTACAGGTGTGTGTGTCTCAGTGAGAAATACAGTCTTTAAAGAAATCCAGGTTCAAACTCCTAGTGTCACTGAGGGAAACATTGTAGAAAAAACAATGCAAAACAATCAGTTTAGTAATGAAAAGTCCAGTTTAATGGTCTTTGTTAGCTACTCACCAGGAGGATCTAATGGTAGTTGAGGGCATTGGTGATACTTGCAGCTAAAATGTTGATTGCTATTTTTCTTTTGATTATTACTTTGTAAAAATGTTAAGATGCTATGATTCACTTTTAGCTTCCTAACAACTTACACTCATCAGGGAATCATATGAGCTTTGATTCTATCCATATGATCTCATTGGGATGCTGATATTTAGTTCAATATTTTGAATTGGCGATTCTTGTATATCTGCAGACATGCAAGACAGTAGGGCAAAAGTTTAATATGTGCTTGCAAATTGTAGTCACCTGTTGTAGAAAACAACTGTCATTGTGTACTGCTCAAAAATGTTTTTACTAAAATTACTTTTTTTATAGAAAGACTCCTTGGGGGTCGTTTCTTTTCAATGTGCAAAAAACATTTAAAAGACACCTTTTGTACTTTGCTCAATGTGAAGCTAACTAGCAATAAAATAGCTATTTAGCCAAACGCTCATTTAGCCAGTTGTTTCAAGCAAGCAGATAAAAAATGAACCAGAACCAAAACCTTGAGCTCACAGAAAACTGATCAACATACTGATCAATTTTGCAATAACATGTGGACATGCGCGCGCAGAAGCTACTCTGATTTAATGAGTAAAAGGGAAATGAATTGCAGTTTTTAATGTACCACCAACAAAATGTTTGATAGGATTAATCACTCCAGAAGAGCAACCTGGCATTTATTTTATACAGTAATAGCTCGGTATCACACAAACTTCACAGGCTGACCCAGTTTACTATGACCAATATGGACATGCACACACATCTACTACTCCTAATGAGCTAAATGTATTGCTGGTGAGATGTTAAGATCAAAGGGGTTGATGGAATAGAGCTTCCTTAATTTAGCATATAGATAAGGGTTGTTAGAATTTAATTTGAACAGTGATCTGTTGGTAACGATACAGTTGGCAGATCATGTGCATGTGTGTTGATTAGGTTTAGAAATGGATTCAATCAGTTGCTAGCAGATATTTCATTCTGTTACGCAGATAGTAACCCGCTTATCTCCATGTGACTATATCATCCAGCCCTGTCCACCTTTATTAGAGGATTAGAAGCTCATAATCAGGCTCAACCTTACATGTGATCTTACAAGTTTATGTGTGTGTTTTGGCTTTAACACCATTTAATGGTTTAAGGCTTAAGGGTTTTGTTGCATGCTTAAGTCCACTGCAGAATGAGCATCCCTCCAGACCCCAGCTACAGCCCTGGGAGGAAAATTGGTCAATAAGATTTCATGCTCAGAGGCCCAGGATTTTTTCATTTGTTCCTGGAGGTCCAGTGTAACTGATGACTGTGAAGCTACCATAGTTCACCAGAATTTACTTTAAAAATCAAATTCAGGGACATTACAGGTCCAGTTTCCTCAAATTCAAGGACCAATCATGGAATAGTTTCAGGCATGGATCTATGTTAATTACTGTTAAAACACACCCAGCATACATGTGACTGTATGAAACAGGGATGCACAGATGATAGGTGATACATATGCAGACAGTGAAATGTAGCCTAACATTACATTAGTAATATCTATAAATGCACAAAATATGTAAGCTCAAGCACTTTCAATGATCATGTCTAGGAAAATGGCTAAAGGCTAAATTGTCAGACCACTTGTATTACCGTCATCTTTTCACAGCTCTTTGCTGATGATCCCAGTTGAATAGTTATTCCCTTCACCCCATAGAACTAGCCTCCATCGGCTTCAGACAGGGGATTTGATTATGAGGGAAATTCATAAGTGGGCTGATCTGAAATTCCATGGCCACCAAATCCACTTTTATGAGAATTACATAAGTATTCTGTCAGTATTCTGAAGCAACAGGTTCAATACAAGGATGTAAGGATATTAGTTATATAAAAAGGGAGTTCACTGTTCTTTTCATTAAGTCTCTCTGTCTCCCTTCCAAATCATGAGAAAAGTCTATTTTAGAGACCACAAACTTTATCCAAACTCTGCAGAAGAGTATATCTCCACAGCTAAATAAATCTGGTAACATTTGCTTAACCAAGGCTCTGCTTAACAGATCTAGACCCATGAAGATTTTTATATCATCCAGCAAAAATCATATTCCTTTTGTCCCCACATTCATGTTTTTCATGATAATCTCTAATCATGTAGTTATGAAGCCATAAATATTTCAGATCAGGTCTATTCATTTGGAATTTTTAGAAAAATCCAGAGACAAAATAATTTAATTTAACAATCGTCGAATTAGTTAACCTTTAACAGTAACCTACACATTCTACAGCTGACATCACCGCCTCTGTGTGAGAATAGATTATATAAATGCTACCACCTAAGGAAACGTTCCCCTTCCATCTTATTAAAGCTTGCTGCGCACAACAGTCCAGCTTTTATCCTAAAAAAGGTTTCATTCAGCATTATTATTGTCATTTATTTCACCTAAAGCTGTCTTTCAAGGTCACACACAACAGACAAATAAACCAGAGCATACAATTATTATTATTATTATTATTAATAATAATAATAATAATAATAATAATAATAATAATAATATAGACAATAATAGACATACTATATATGCAATTACAAGAGTGCAAAACTAGAAATGGGTGTCTAGGGACAAGACGAAAGAGAATAAGGAAGTGTGAAGAGGTGAGCATTAAGACAAGCTTTGAAAGTCAGATGGGAGTCGGTGAAGCAGATGTCTTGTGGGAATACATTCTAGAGACAGGGGGCAACACGGCCAGGGACCCTGTGAGGGATAACCAGTGTTGGGCATGTTACTCTAAAATGTTATTTAACTACTAATTACTGAGTGATCCCTTTAAAATATTCAAATGACTAATGCGATTACTCCATTTCAAAAGTAATTAGTTACATTACTAGTTAGATTACTAGTTACTTCCCCACCCTCTAAAGAAACTCTTAAGTCAGTTCAAACACACTTCAACATTAAGTGTTACAAACCTATGACACCTCACAATAATGTTCTTGCCTTTAACCGAGATGAATTTAGAGTAATGACTATATTTCCAGCTACTGAATGCGTACTTCTCACTCTCCATGCTCACTTTGTTTTTGTTTGAGCCGGTAGGTCTCCCGTAGATGATGTCACACGGGCTGCTGTCAGACAGGCATCTGTCGGCCACTGACAGCTTACTGTGAAATATTATTTCTGACATTTGATTTTATTGGTAACGCAGTTGTAATGTAAAGTTACTTGAAAATGTAACAGTGATCTAATTATCAATTATAATGCATTAAATTACTACATTACTAAAAAAAGGAATCAAATTACAGTAATGCATTTACCAGACGCTTTTATCCAAAGCGACTTCCACTCCCTAACTACCTGTTCCAGGGACAGTCTCCCTGGAACAACTTAGGGTTAAGGGTTTTGCTCAGGGACCCAGTGGTGGTAAGCTGAAACGTAGGATTCGAACCCATGGCGTCTTGGTCAGGAGGCAAGTATCCTACCCACTGAGCTGCCTACCTGCATTACGAAGCAACGCATTACTACCCAACACTGAGGACAACTGAGCAGAGGGCATGGCTAATAGAATGGAAAAGGATCTGAGCATACAGGAGGGTGTGTAGATGTAAATGAGTTAAGAAAGGTATGGGGTGCCAGGATATGAAGAACTTTGAATGTTAAAAGCAAATTCTTAATATCAATTTGATATTCAGCTGGAATCCAATGAAGGTTGAAAAGAACCGGAGTCATGTGTTCTATGGCAGAGGTTCTGGTAATGAGACAGGCAGCAGAATTTTGTACCAACAGAAACTTAGGCAAGAGTCTGAAAGGGAGGTCAATCAACATAGAATTACAGTAATTGATTCATGATGTGAACTAAGCATATACAAAGGTACCAGTATTATGTGTGAAGGGAAAAAAGCAATTTATAAGACAAAGACTGAAATATGCAGACTGGGTAATGTTATAAGTGTGTGCTTTAATGAACTGAGTATTGTTAAGGATGACACCCATGCTGCTCACCCGAAGAGAAGGAATAAATATAGAACTGTCAATCATCAAAGAGAACTGTCAATTTTTCTAAGAATAAATTTAGTACCTACAAGGAAGGCCTTTATTTTAACACATGTAATCAAGGATGCAATCAGAAAGGATAGAGCATGGAAGGGCAGAGTCAGTCTTTGTATATAGGCATCATAAGTATAAGTATATATTAACCTGAATACTAAATATTCTAAAGATATTTCCAAGGGGTAGAAGAGAGATAATAATTAGATGGGGACCTAAAACAGAACCTTGAGGAACACCACGGTTGACAAGGATGGACCTAAAGCTTTCATATTGAACAAACTGAGTACTACCAGTCAACTCCAACTCCTCTTAGTTTCCCTCTGAGCAGTGCTGGCTGGACTGTATTGAAGGAACCAAAAAGGTAAAAAAAAAAACCCAACATGACATCACAATGTTTCCAGGGTTCTCCAGATGTGCGAGGGATTTATGCAGTAGAAAGATGATTGCATTATCCACCGCAATCCCTGGTTGATGCAAATTGCAGGGTGTCTAGTTTTGACATTACAAGGGGTCATAAGTGGTTCAGTACAATTCTTTCCATCACCTTCATTATATCTCCCCAGAGTAAGGCTCAGACTGGAATGTGCAGGACTACTTTACAAAGCTGGTCACAGTCTTTGAGCAGTCTGGAGCTGATGCTGTCTGGACCTCTAGCCTTTCTAACTTTACATCTCCTGAGTTCCACTGTCACCTGTTCTTCAGTCAAAGAGAGGCTGGGGAGTGAGGGGGAGATAGGAGGTGGTTAATTGGGGTGTAGCTGCATGAAATGATGTGGCTGGGATGCTGAACTCCAGGAGATAGTGGAGGGAGAGGGACCAGGATCAAATCTATTAAAAAACAGATTCAGTAAATTTGCCCATACCTGGCTTCCCATTTCTGAACCCTCTCCAAACCTCCCTTGAGTTTTGCTGCTGGAGATTTTTCTCCATCTTTCTCCTATAGCAGAACTTGCCTTCCCTTATTTTCCTTTTCAGTTCCGTTTGTACCCTGTTCACCTGATCTGAAAACTCTCATCTTATCCTTTAGTAAAGCTTTTAGCTCAGGGGTCACCATGGGTTTATTATTGGAGTAACATTGTACTGATTCAGAAGTTCATGTAATCCACTATGGAGTGCGTTAAACTATCAGTGTCCTCCCCATGTGGACTGCAGAGTACCTCCCAGTCTGTGGTTTCAAAATGGTCATTTTGCCTCACCAGACTATTTCTTCACAAACCTTGTGGCTGAGGGTTGTTTTGTCACCATAGGCAGGAGACACACTAGGTTGTGATCTGAGTGACCAAGTGAGGGGGAGGGGGGTGATCTATATGCATTCTTTGTATTTGCAATTGGTGATCCTACTTTCTCCCAGTAATTGGATTGCCAAACCAGAGACAACAAAACATTGGGAGAGTGCAGGACAAAGAAGAAGAGTAAAGTCACCGGAGATGAGGAGGAGGGACTGTGGATAAGAGGTTTGCAGCTGTGAGTAAGCTTGCAGGCTGCTGCAGCATTGGCTGAGGGAGGGATGTACACATGTATAACAATGACATATGAGAACTCCCTCGGTAGGTAATACAACCGAAGGGTAACAGCTAGCAGTTTAGTGTCCCATGTACAGCCCTGTGCCCAGGATTACACCATCTATCATTAACAAACATCACTATCCCAGCTCCTTTCCTCTTACTGCACTCCTCTCCACTCTCCTGGCTGCTGTCTTGAGTTGAAAATCGTCCAAAGTTACCAGAGAGTTCGAAGTGAGTTTATTCACAGGTCTGTAAAGCACAACACACTGCACACCCAATAACTTCTTCATTTTATTTAGGAAAGATTGTGCATTCCCCATGATAACAGATGCTAAACATGGTTTGTATCATCTTTTTCTATCTCAGCTTAGTCCCAAACAGTGAATAAACTGTATTGCTCTATATTGCTCTGTGTGTTTGGCATTAGCACCTGATCAACGTAATAATACTTTTTTAAACAGAGGTATGACAGCATTAGAAAAGGAGATGGTTACTTTGATCCTTCTTTATCTTGGCTTAAAGGGCAAATTTAAAGAGCCGTCTGGCAGACAAACGAATGTCTTTACATCATGAGCAAAAAGTATCAGGTGATCGAATGCTGTAACAATGAGACGCACATCAAGAAAAAATATTTACAGGAAGGAAAATAATAAACACTAATTACGCAAGTACAAAACAGAAACAGAGAAGATCACCAGACACAAGTGTGGGACAACTGGGTAGGGGCTATGGTCGAATGACAAACAGGGAAAGGGTATATATACACAAGGTTAAAATGGAACAGCTGTGTTGCAGCAAACAGGACAGCAAGAGGCAGAGCTTAAGATAGAGTGGGTGGAGGTGGGTAGTATACTTGCCTTCAGACCAAGAGGTCATGTGTTCGAATCCTACCTTCAGCACCACCACTGGGTCCCTGAGCAAGACCCTTAACCCCAATTTGCTCCAGGGAGAGCCCTGTAGTTGAGGAATGGAAGTCGCTTTGGGTAAAAGCTTCTGATAAATGCCATAAATGCAAATGAAAAACAGAAAGCACCTGGGGCAAGAGTGTGAAAATCAGGGATGAAAAAGAAAAACACAAAGCACATGGCTGACAGAAAACAGGAACAGACTGGAGCAAAAACAGCATGTGGCAAATAATAGATATAATAAAATTCATATGCAAATCTACATTTTGTTACAGAACGCAAGTGCAGAGCAGCCAGGGAAACATGCGACAAAAAAGTATACCTTGTGAGAGTGCTCCATTAACAAGCTGTGAAATCAGGCCTGAATAGAGGTGGAGACCTCTAGGAAACCTCTGATGGGGAATGAGGTGGGGAATTAAATTATTACTACCAGGAGTGACAGCTGGCCAACCTGATGTCAGAAAAAACAAAAGATCCCTCAATTTAAAAAATGAATGAGTCAGGCAAGAAGACAGACTTGAGAAGGGAGGAACAGGGAGAAAACGAGTGTGTGCATAGTAAAAACGTGCTGTATGCATTCCTGAAAGTGTACCTCAAAATTATCACGCTGAATGCTAAGAGCAGAGAGCAGAGCAGAGACCAGAGAGTTCGGGAGAAATACCAAATTACCGGCTTTGTCTTCATACGCCGCTAATGCTAACTGCTAATGTTAATGATAACCGCCAATGCTAATGTTTTTTAAGCAATAAAGTTTTCTGATTCTGATCATTTATTTACCTTTACTTTTTTTTAAGGATAATGCATTAAACTGAGTTTAAAATTAAACTCTGGCAACATTTTTGGGAGCATATTTAGGGTTTACACTATAAAAATAGATATTTTTAGGCACAATATGCAGGTGCACTTGGAACATAAGCCCTGCGAAAAGCAGGGAATTACTGTATATACATATATACGGTGGTGTGAATAATTATTTGACCCCCTGCTGTCACTGTAATTTGCCAACTTAATTGAGTGCGCAGTTGTATAATGTGAAGCAGTGTGACAGTTCAGCTGTTTAGGAGGGAGATGGAGAGGGGGAAGAAACTGTTCCTGTGTCGGCTGGTTCTGGTCTGCAGGCTTCTATATCGTCTGCTAAAGGGTAGCAGGTCAAAAAGTGTCCAGGGTGTGAGGGATCTTTGATGATTTTCCTTGCCCGTTTCCTGGTTCTTGAGAAGTACAGATTCTGGATGGAGGGCAGGGGAGCACCGATGATCTTTTCTGCTGCTTGATGGTCTCTACAGTAGACTCCGGGTTGTGTGGAAGCAGTAATGAGGGATGTTTCCTTCATCTATCTCTATCTCTACAGTCTTGAGCGTGTTCAGCTCTAGGTTGTGCTGACTGCACCAGAGTACCAGCCACTCTGCAGACTCATCACCATCCTGAACGAGTCCAATGACTGTGGTATTGTCTGCAAACTTCAGGAGTTTAACAAATTAGTTATTTGTATAGAGGGATATAAGCAGTGGGAGAAGGACACATACTGAGGGACTGTGTTGGAGAAGTGATCTCCCTCAGCCTCACTTGCTGTTTCCTGTCTGTCAGGAAGCTGGTGATCCACTGACAGGTAGCTGGTGACACGTTGAGCTGGAGGAGTTTCGAGGTGAGCACAGTGGGGTTGAACCATTGTCCACAAACAGGATACTGGCAATCAATCAGTTTTGATTGTGATCTCCAGCACTACCTTGGTGAACATAGGTGCCCCCAAGGTGAAAGGGACGAGGGTGACGTGGGTGGCAGCTGTGTTGTAAGTTGTTTGTTTCAGGCTGAACTTTTCAGTGTGTACATAAACTGTGTTAGGCCAAAGAAGAAGTTCCGTTTGGGGTGTGTTTATCTCTGACTTTTTCCCTTTCTGGCATAGCCTCCACTGCCAGAAAGGAAAAAATGTTTCTTCCCTCAGGCCATCAGACTCCTCAATTACAACTAAATCATGCTGTATCCACACGCACACATATAGACACACAACAAAAAGGCCTTCTACCTTCTCCTAACACAGTTTACATACACACTGAACTGTTCTGCCTGCAAGAGTTCTGTACTCTTATGCTGTTCTGCTTTTTCCTTGAAGCTATGTACTGTGTATATGACTGATATAACAATAAACCTATTGACTTGACTTGAAACATGGCCTATCTTTACCTCTCACCAGGAAACTGAAGCCCACTGCTCCATCAAGCCATGATTAGTTTTATCAAGGGTTTTTTGCAGAACATGGCTCTCTATGACCTGCCCTGTCTGTTACAGACTCCTGGTTCAGTCAGTGACAACAGCATTGTACCATTTAGGCAGGTTTGTGGCCCATGAGTGTGGTGCATATTAGTAGTGTAATGAGTTTTGCTGCCTGTGCTTGCTCTGAGTCAGGTCTGCTGGTTGGGTTTTCAGCATCTTTATTTCCAGTCCATGTTATCAAAAGTACAGTTTGTGTTCTGGTGGTTATGTGGGGTCTACTGTTGAATAAGTTCTTTAGGTACTTTCCCTATTGTTTAGGACATATGGAAGAACAATATGCTTCAGGCGTATGCTCATTAACACTTACTGTTTTACTTGGAATATGTTTTGGGGAATAGAAATAATTGTTCATTACACTTTTCAAATACGCTGAACAAAATTTGTGAAGTGATTTATCAGGGTGAAAAGTTGGCCCAGTGGCCAAGCCCGAAGTGAATAAGCTTGGCTTCACCGCATGCAGCAGCAAAGCTTTTGTTTATCTCTGACTCCAAATGTTGCTGTCAGCCCTAAACTCCACGACGCCTCCAGAGCTTTTGTTTCGGTTGCTGAGGCAAGTCTTCTGCTGAACCAACAGCTTTTCTTTTTTCTCCCCTTTTTGAATGGACTATCAATATTTTTTTGCAGTAACAGCTATTGTTCCTGTATGGCCGGTCCTTGGGCAAATCATGTTTTTGCAGAAGTGAAGAAAAGAGAGCAGAGAATAGCAAATGGCCTGAATGAAACATTACTGGAAGTAAAAAATATTGTGAACTATAACAAAAATATCCTTTCTGACACTCTTAGAAGTGTAGATGATTACTTCTTTTATTAATGATTTTTCAGAAAAACTTATGAATCTTGAATAGCAGCTTTGTACTTTTTATATGTTCATGTCATTTTCTCTTTATTACCCCTCACTGTTTAGCTCTCTGATTTTTCTACACCTCTTTTCTCTTCCCCCCCTAATTTTTCTACCTTTTTTAACATTCCCCCCCCCCCTCTCTCTCTCTCTCTCTCTCTCTCTCTCTCTTTTCTGGCAGATCAGTGAGTGATGCTCACCGAGAATAAAAAAATTATACAACTGAGAAAAATCGAGAGAGAGAGAGAGGGAGAGAGAGAGAGAGAGAGAGAGAGAGAGAGAGAGAGAGAGAGAGATATGTTAACAGGAAGTGAAAGAGTATACGAGAAAGAAAAAAAGTGAGAGACAGAAAGAACAAAGAAAAGAGAGAGAAACAGATCAAGGTAACTGTGACTGCGATAGAGAGAAAGAGGGAGAAAAGGGAGAGGGAGGAGAAGGGGAGAGCTGGAAAAAGAGGAGGGGGAGAGTAGGGGGAACAGACAGAGGGAAAGGGGAAAGAGAGTGAGTGAACGTGTGTTAGAGAGGGAGGGAGAGAGGGTGGAGTGTATATTGAATGAGGCTGCTGTGAATTGTGTTCATCTCAGTGTGTAACGGCCAGAAAGAAGACAAGATGGAGCACTGGAGCAGATGAAGACCCGCACTGGGTAAGTGTGCGTGTGCGCGCGCGCGCGTGTTTGTGTGTGAGTGTGTGTATGTGTGTGTGCGCGCGCGCGCGCACGCGCACGTGTGCTTGCACATACCTGCACATGCTCATCCACAGACACGGAGACATTAACAGGTGGATCGAGTTTATACACACACATGCACACATACACCTGTTTGTTTGAACATCACTGGGGATTTTCATTCAGTGTGCTTGTGTGTGTATTTTCACACATGATTGATTTTTTTGTTGTTGTTGCATCTCGGCTTGTGGCCATGTTTAAGTGTGTACTCCTGTGTGCGTTCATCAGTGAGTGTGTGTTGACATGTCATTAAACGCACATGTTCTTTGACATGTCATTGAGCGTGTGTGTGTGTGTGTGTGTGTGTGTGTGTGTGTGTGTGTGTGTGTGTGTGTGTGTGTGTGTGTGTGTGT
>JBBPCW010257972.1:0-13039 GCA_037974425.1 Phenacogrammus interruptus
GTTAAGTCACATATTTCCTGCAGAAGCGGGGTTTGGCTTCTTTGGTCAGACAAGTTTATGAAGATGGTGGCTATTTTTAATCAAGTGACAAGAGTATAGACTGCAAACAGAAGTAACAAAGGCCTCGTGTACACTGCAGGTCTTGATGCTCAATTCTGATTTGTTGCCTACATACGATTTTTTTTACCTTCTGTTTACACGTTTTTTTTAATTGTGACCCATATCCGATTCGCTTGTTTACACTCGCTATAGCAAAGGTGGGTTGTTACACCACACAGTAGCCAAGATGGACAAACGCGAAATATGCTTAATGCTAGCCCTGCAATATATTTGCAAAATTCGCCAAATAACACCATGGTTTTGAGACAGAGAAGAAGGAAAAGGATGCTTATTTCAGCCTGCGCATATGCTTCAGTTATGGCCTCGACCATTCTGAGTAACGTCTGGATGTGTGAGAGATCTCAGGATTGGTGGGAGAACGTTGTGGTGGGCTTTAGCGAGGAGCAGCGGGTCCGAAAATTTAGAATGAGCCAACTTTCGATTTGCTGTGTCAAAGTTTGTCCATATTCCTCTCTTACAACGACACAACATTTCGCCAGACCATCCCTTTGCTAGTCTCAGCCTCAGCCGTCACGCCCACGGACCATTGGCTAAACGTCTGATGCATATGGCACACTTAACTGGAAACAATTCAGGAATCTCAAAGTTGTCATCTGATTGGTTGAAATTTATCGGCTTTCCGGGGGATGCGAGTGTCACGTTTATTTTCGGTCCGCCGGGAAACAAAGCGGCAGACGTACAGACGTGTGATCCTACTGATTTACTCGGTGTTTTGATCAGATGTGGTAATGCAGATGCCATTGTTGTTATACGTGCACGACAACAAGATTTACTGCTTGTTTTCTTCTCCTTTGATTTTCTATGCTCACTGACTGGTTGCACGCCGATGTGGGGACATTTCCACGCCCCGAAACGTGATGTTGAATGAAACGAACTGTGATTGGTTGTTTGACATGTCGGTCAAACGGCCTTTTGGGCGGGCCTTAGCCAAAAAAAGCTGCTATGAGTTCCAGACCTTCAGCCGTCAGTCTGAAGGTCTGGCTATGCGAGACTATCCCTTTGCAGATGCGCCTCGGGGGTCGCTCTCTGGTGGCGCATCTGTTTGGGATCAGCAGCATCACTGTGCCTGATAGTCAGCGACTTAATGTTAATGACGTACAGAACGCAATGCCTAGGAAAATCTAATCTGCCTGTTTACATGACAGTCGCATTGGCACATATCTGATTTATATCTGATTTATTACATACTACATTTTCTACAACTTTAAGTATGCACCTGTTTGCCATGTTTACTTATTTTACCATTTTGGAAAAAAGACTTAAAGGTATTAATTGTGCGCTGGCCACATTTTATTTTATATATATTTTCCCAATATGTTCAGCTGAAAAGTAAACAGGAATTATGCATTATAACATTCAGATGTATGGCCTCCGTAGAGGATGTGTATTTGTTTTCAATGTAATCACCAAAACATGTAACCTGCGACATTCAAACTTCGGCATACGAGGGTAAGGATAGTTTAAATGAATTAACATGGAAATGCAAGTGACAGCTTTCCTTTTTTCCTTTACTTCTTTTAGCGCATGTGTTGCTTTTTCGTTAAAATGTGAGGTTTAATACCACATTTGAGAGTTAATACCAAAGTATTGTGCAACTGGAGGGTTCAACCTCTGGAACTGGATGTAGTCAGGGTGTGTTAATAATAAGTTCACCAGTTAATTTATTAGACACTACTGTTATTCTTTATTATTTGTTTTAGCCATCCTTCAGGCCTTTATTTTATGTGTTGGCTTGATTCTTTTGGACGGAAGACCTCACACCCCTGCAAGTGTAACTAATGTGTGTAGAAAGCCAGTGCTGCTACCTTGTCAGTGTCACCTTCTGTGCTGAAAATTGCCTGCGACTCACATTGTATCTCGCAGCAGACCTGTGGCCAGATACTGACCGCTAGACAGAGTGTGAGGTGGGTGACAAACTTCATCTGAAAACAGATGTGCTTACTGAGAGCAGCTCTGTGGTCAGAAAGGGCCAGAATAAGGGGTAATGAAATATAATCCACAGGAGCTTGGAACATTAATACATTAAATGGGGTTTTACATGAAAGGAATGAGGAAACTGTTAGGACTGAAAGAGCAGTCTGTGGAACAGTAACTGTAGTGCAAACTGTAACAACCCACTGAGTGCATGAAAAACACAGCATGCCCAGACACAGTAGAATGCTTTATTCCTGGTTTAAAGAGTCACGCTGTTAAATCATTTTTATTTTAGACCAGCAAACATATTGCAGTGAACATTATTTTTTTCCAGAACCCGTTACACTTGATGCCCATCTCTCCCAACATTCATCATGTGATCTCTTTAATGCCTGATTACTGAGTTGTTGTTTACGATAGTACTGAGGTGATGCTTTGGCTTTATTAGGTGTTGCAAGGCTAAATTGTTCCTATAGAATACTTTTGTTCTGGATTTACCACTATACCACCATTAGCAACACAAGATGTGTAGGTTTTCTAATTGTAAATAAAATAGCTATATGTGTCGTGGACATTGAGACCCCTCGTTTTTGTTTCACTGTAATGAACCATTTCACATCAAACCAATTAGAATGACTCTGTTCACATTTCGACCACTGAATGCAGACATTTAGAAAAATGGTGGGTTTCCTTGTTAAAAGCAGTGTTTTTGCACATAATTAGACATGAAGAAATCAAACAGAATGTGTTATGTAACAGTGTATATGGCCTAGTGGAAAGGAACTGGAAGCAAAAGTAGGCAGGGACCACAGTCAGGGACACTGGCCTCTAACCCCACTTTTGTGGTTGAATTTCATGAAACTGTTCTGTTCCTCTCCCCCATCCTCCTCTCCATTACATATTAACTTATGAGTCACTATCATTTACTCAGTGTGTGTGTGTGTGTGTGTATGTGTGAGTGTTTGCCATTGACCATAGCAGAACGTCTTGTTGCAGGTGGAGAGTTCCTTCAGCTATTTGGAGATTTATGCCATCGTCATTGAGAGTCTTGAGCAGGTAAACTACCATTTTCTTTCTTTTTTTTACCTGTGCTCTCTCTCTCTCTTTACTGTTTAACAGCAGCATAATATCATGTGTTATTTTCATTAAATCTTCTTTACCAGTTGCAGAGTCTCTACATTCAGCAGAGATTTGCTGCAGACCTATGTGTATACGTATATCCTCTTTCCAGTGAATATAACAAATTGCAGAAACTGTGAGTGGGAAATTACTCATATTTTGATACAGCCTTGGAACAGATACAATGGAAATGTGAGTAATTTCCCACTAACTGACTTTTGCAAATTGTTGCATATCAGTCTCATAGAGAGTGGCCAGTTGGGTGCAATAAAATGGAACATATCAGAATCCAAGAAGCTTTTTGAAGGTCAGAACATGAAGAGTCCACCTAGTGAACACCTTGATATTTTCTCTCAGCAACACGGTAAATGCAGTCATAAGTTTGGAAGCCCAGTTTATAAAATAAGTTCAATAAAAAGGAGTTCAAATCACCTACAGAGAACACACTTCTGCACATTTTAGCCTAACATTGTTTCTCTAATGGTTTATTTAACACGAAGAAACACAAAATGTGATCTGTGTAAAACTTATGGTATAGATTATATTTGAAGTTTTAATTTTTGATTTGTTAAAACTCAGCAAATGAATAGTAATTTTGTTCTACAGGTAGCAGAATATGTCTTTTAATTCCATTTAAAATGCCTTTATTCAGGTGCATTCACTGTAAAGCACATGAAGGGGTAGCTGGTAGCCTAGTGGTAAGGGCATTTGCCCTGCGATCAGAAAGTCCAGGTTCGATTCCCAAGACCGCTAGGCACCGCTGAGGTACCCTGAGCAAAGTACCGTCCCCACACACTGCTCCCCGGGCGCCATGTTCATGGCTGCCCCCTGCTTCACTTGGTGAATGGGTTAAACGCAGAGGGTGAATTTCATGCTGTTCACACTGTGTGCTGTGGTGTGTTCACGTATGAATGAATGATCACTTTCAACTTATATCTAAGTGGGGTGCATAGACTTTCACAAACTACTGTGTATAAATTTGATCCGAATTCCTCACTCAGGCCTGTGTAGTCTGGATGCATTATTCATTACAGCAGCCAAAATATACTCAACATCTCTAAAAATACTCACACTTTCAGTCTGGTTTTTGCTGGCAGGGCTTCATCAGTGATGTTTTCTCAGTTTTCTCCCCCAAATTAGTCATATCCAGTTACTGGCTTAGAAAAATTGGTGGGTTTCCTTGTTAAAAGCAGTTTTTTTGCACATAATTCTTACACATTATGAATGACCTAATCAAACCGAATGTGTTATGGGACAGTGTATATGGCCTAATGGAAAGGAAATGTTCTCTGTAGGTGATTTGAACTCATTTATATTGAACGTATGTTGTTATGAACCCTATAAATCATGTAATCAGACTGTGGCACAGGACCACAAAACCATTATGAAGGCAATGGTTAAACTGCATTGATTATAACCAATTATAAACAACTGTAGTAATTTTTAATAAATTACTTGATATTTACCTAAAATAACTCAGGTTCTTTTCAGATTTACTTAATTGCCCCCCAAAAAAGTATGATTTCCTGAAGGCTCAAACTGTAACTGTATCGAATCATTGCAAGGTCAGAGATTTACACCTTGAACTGTTATGCGTATTATTATTCCTCCTGCTGTCTCAGGAGGAATCGTTTGCTTTGTCCTGAAAGAGGGCAGCTCTTTAAAAAAGCTTCTGTTGACTTCTTAGCAGCCTCTCTAAGCCCCTTTCCCTCACTGGAGGAAGAATGTCTTTTAAGGAAAGAGGCAAATCCTGGATGAGCAGCAGCCTGAGCACATTTTAAAACTAGTTCATGCCTTTTCACGGTTTGGTCACAGAGCTTATTGGACTTTTATGTAGTTTGGCCACAGCATGTTTGATGTTTGAACCTTGATTCTTTAGGGCTGCAGAGTTAAGTTTCTGGGTTTCATTTTGCGTGACAAACCTATTGTGACAGATTTGACTGTGTTTAGGTTGAGGGAGCAACTGTGTACCTTTGATCTTTGTGAAGCCTTCCTTTAAGATTGGCTGAATTTATCTATTAGTGTTTCCAGGAGGTGCCCAAGGTTTGTTAATTCACGGCTTTAATATCGAAAAAAAAAGTTAGTCTGTTTGTTTAGTTTGTCCTTTTTTAATATCTGGACTGTATGTGTAGGAAAACAGGAAGAGCAGTATTAACGTGCGTTTGAATTCCAAACCAGTCTGTGAGAACTGATTAATTTTCCGTAGAGAGGTGAGTGAATGGGTGTGTTTAGAGAGAGGAACCCTGTGTTTGGTGGTTTGTGCTGTGTCAGAGCAATGCTGAAACAGGTTGCGGAAGGACGTGCATGAATCTGTTGGTGGCTGGCATCAGATCATATCACACAATTGTGCCTCGCTCACTTGCTTTGTGTTGGTGTGGTCTTTTCTCACAGTTTATGTATGTGTGTGTGTGTGTGTGTGTGTGTTTGTGTGTGTGTGTGTCTTTGCATCAGGTGACCATTGAAACGGACAGATATATTTATTCCCTCAACCTGATGTCAGTGGAGGACCTGGGGGCTGTGGTCAATCATGTGATGGCCTCACTCAAGAAAATCTTCCCCGATTCATCTCCAGGGTGAGTGACCAGCCCTCCACAGCTCCGACAGGGAATCAGCAGACAGTGTATCAAACACTGTTTACATGCTAACACTGTCAGGCTTTTTAACGGAATAACTTTGTTAGACAATCACAAAGAAATGTTGTTGTCTTTCGGCACTCTCTGACAAGTGATGAGGGTGGGAGAGGTCCTGTCCGTGAGTCATTTCTGTGACCTTTATAACTTTCTCACAGAGGTGGAGAAAACACAAAAATATACCACTTGTCAATTTTCAGTTAAAGGCATACTACAATATTCTGTACTGAACACTTCTACAGTTTTGTAGATTTGGACCCTGTTTAGTGTTACAATGAAGCATTCCCATTTTAAGTATTGAAGGTTTAAAGTTTTAAAGGTTTTACAGCAGGCTTTTATAATTGAGAAGAGCAATGTAGGCTGTAGGCATAGAACCACTATTTTCCCTGAAAAACCCTTAAATGGGTGCCTAAAGAACTTGCAGTGGAGAGTTTGTTTAGAACCATTTTTGTAAATGAGATGTGTGAGCTTAAAGAACCCTTTTACACATAATAGAATGGTTCTGTATCCAGTTAAGATTTAATCCAGAACTTTTTCCAACAGTACACTGCTGTTCAGAACAAACATTAAATAGTAAAACCAAATAGAAAACCAATTAGAGTGCAAAAACATCAGATATTTGTTAAGGTATCTAAAAATGCAAATCACGGCGCCCTATGGTGTCTTATTAAAGTTTACGCTGCAGGTTGTGTATGACAAAGAATCATTTTTGATCAGTACTGCAGGGTACTAGTGTGACTAAATCACTAACATGAAAGCACGACTGCTGTGTTTCAGAGGATCCTAACAGACCATATTTTAACACTTCCTCTCTTTTGACCTTTAAAAGACAGGCATTATGTGTCAAGTGCACAGCTGGACATGAATAACACTGAATAACAGCACCATGACAGTGGCCTTTGTTTCCTCATTGAGCACTCACCATGTATAATGGCTGGCAAAACAGCATTTAGAGGGTTTGTGTTTTTCAGAAACAACCACAGCAGTGGTGCTGGAACTTCTGAATGATCAGTGGTTAGTGACTCATACTGAAACCTTTTATGATAACAACCCCCCCCCCCCCCTTCCCTTTATTTCTTTCTCTTCGTTATCTCAGGAAGCTCTTGAAGAAAGTTCCTCCTGAACTTCAGGACCGGCTGTGGTCTCTGAGTCCCAAGGCTGAGACGCAGCTGAACGGAGCTCATGGGCCATGTGGTCAGTAGCACTACGCTTCACTTTATTGAAAGTCCTGGAGGACCCCGAGTAAAAACACATTTTGGTCCAATGAAGAACCTGGAGTATGTTTTTACTCCAGGTCCTCCAAGATTCCCGACATGGGAATAGGGTTGAGATTATAGTGAATAGACATTAAAGTGCTGTAAATGCAATACATTATTACTGTGTCAGATTTTGAATTGAAGCTGCAGAAGGGACCCTTCAATATTTCCCAGACCTAGTAGAAAACGACAGCATTCAATCGGTTTTGTATCGTATGTTATTGGGGTATTTGGGTCGACATCGGACACTCAATTAAAAAGATAGGCTGAGTTCACACATTACCCCCAAATATATCATCCGAGACATATATGATTAGGTTTACACCTGAACTTTGATGCCAATATAGCTAATAAGGGATGAAAACTTGTGTGTGTAAACTGCCGAGCTAAATCATTACACACTTGACTTGCTTCTGTGGTTTCTGACCCTATATGACAAATTGATATTCATAAAACTTAAGAAAAGTAAAGTTGAATTATGAGTACAAGATAGTTTTCTGCTATTATTGTAGCCTCTTAGCTAATAGATAAAAAATCTATTAGATCAAAGTGTGTCAAATAGTACCAGAAACCATATTTGAGATTACTAAACAACTCGAAATAAGCTTGTCTTGGTGATTTGGGGTAGATTTAATCTTGGTGATGATGTAGATTTAATATTTGGTCAAGCTGTTCAACCAGCTAAAACTTCTGTGCTGTTGCTGTACACCAAAATGTTCTAGATTCTCTATTTGTCAAATTTTTCCTTATGCGACTCGTGTAGGGGGTTTCTCAGACACCTACGCCGCTCTCTGTGATTTCAACGAGTTCCAGTGTCGCAAAGAAGTCCAGTGGGTCAGAGATCTTCACTACTCATCACTTTCTGTATTCTGTAAAGATTAAAATAACATATTTGTGATTTAGGGCCACTTAAGATTGTTTTTTTTAATAGTTCTTACTATTTCTGTGTAGGACGTGGACAATATTTACCACATTCAGAATTGTCAGGAGTTTAACCTTGTGGACTTCAGTCATTTAGAGAGCAGGTAAATGTTTCTTATGCAGGTAACAGGTTTTATGTGTTTCTGAAGTCGTGTATAATAGTCCTAGTCATTTATTTTCATTTTATTTTCATCTTCTCGTGTAAATAATTCATTCAGCTTTGTATCTTTCTCTCATTCAGAGATTTGGCAATGGCCATAGGTGCTCTTTCCTTCAACCAGTGGTTCACCAAGATCTCCAGCAAGGACTTGAAACTGGTATCTCTGAGCATTCTTCTCTTATTATCTTATCTTGTAAAATGTAAAATGTTCACAAATAATTTTTTAGACAGTAAAGACTATTTGTTACTCAAAAACATTCTTTTTAAATGGCTAACTCCTCTTGGATGGTTTTTTCGGACTATTTGAGTTACATAATAAGTAAGTAATACCCATGGTTAGTATGCAGTCTTTATTTACACAGACTTTTTAAAAAATTTACGTTCTAAAGTGCTTCATAATACATTTAAATGAAATATAAAAGTGATATTAAAGCACACTAAATACCTAAATAGACATATAATTTATGTTGGTAATTACATTAGGGGTGTGGACATTAGTGTTCTTTTTTAGTCACTTTCACTTTCAAATTTCAGCCACTTCTCATTGCTGAACACTTCTAGTTCTGTAGTATTCTTTGGTGATCTTACACGACTTCGTGTTTCAGATCTAGCCACAGATTAGTTCATGGTTGGAGTGTTGTCCTGTTGTAAAATACGTTATTTTTTAAGCTTCAGTTTCCTGCCTGACTGTAAGACATTTGCTTCTATGGTTTGCTGATATTTAGTCAAATCCATTCCCCCATCTACTCACATAGCCTCAAGCAGAATATATAACCCCCCATGCTGAACAGTTGGCAAGGTGATCTTTTCATTAAATACGGCTCCGTTTTACCTTTCATGGCTGTGTTCCTTCATTAGTCAACAGCTTTTATCTAGACTGTTAGTTTGCAAACTTCAGATAATTACATTTATGGTGAGGTCACTGGGAAATGTTTCCTTGCATATTCATAAAGCTTCCCATTCTTATATATGCTGCATGATAAGGGTATTGTATGTAATGACTTCACAGTTGCAGTGCTTCAGCCTGTTTGCTGGTTTGTAGGTCAGAGAGATAACAATCAAGAAGAGAATGGTTTTTCCACCTCTGTTTATGTGTGTGTGTGTGTGTGTGTGTGTGTGTGTGTGTGTGTGTGTGTGTGTATGTGTGAATGAGAGAGAAAGTGTAAGCACATACACACTGTCAGGTTCTGTCTAGTTCAGTTCTGTCAGTCTTCTTGTCTCCTCTACTGCAGCTTTGAAAAGGTCAGAATGGGGCTGAAATCAAAAAGGTTTTGCTTGACTGTGTAGTGTAGCGAGAGAGATGAGAATATAGTCATTTTGAAGTTGTGGAGAATATCACTTTTGAACAGTGGAATATTGTGCTGACAGGGAGAACTTTTGTAGGTAAATATTTGTCGTTTACTGGGTCCAGGCTCAAAGACCTGGCCTACAGCCACAGCTGAGCTTAAAGCGACAGTTTGATGAAAAATGAAATGTACGTAAACTTCCTCTAAGCCCTCTTGCAGCTGATCAGACAAAATGTGCTCTGTGGCTAAAGTCAGACTTACATGTGTTGTTTCTGGCACTGTGTGACTGTTATCTGCAAAAACAAAGTACAAATTCAGGTGTGAATAGACCTACCCCTTCCCTTTTTTATGACGACTGTTCTTCTGTCCATAACAAGCAGTGTTAGAAATTCATTACGTCTGTTTGAATAGACCTTACCACTCATTGTGGACTTAGCAGTAGCTTTTGTTTACCAATAGGTGTGCATAGACTCTGATTTCTGTTTAGCTGCATTATATGCATCATAACTCCGGTCCAAAAATAAAAGAAGCAAACTTCACACACCAGACCACTCTTGGCTGAACATTTTTAACGCGAAATCAGAATTGTTTAAACTGAGTTTGGCAAAGTATTCATTTTAAAGCAGTTCTATGTATAGCGGTTCATATTGTGTACTTTATTTCTAGATGTTCACTTCCTCTAGTTCTGTATATCGTCGCTGTCGGGCGGAAACCTCATATGTCCAAAACGGCTATTTTTCAGGAAACTGAATAAATAAATTAATTTAAACTGTGTCATCAAACATCCCAAGCTATTTTCAACACTTTTCATTGGTTAATAATTTCTAAATTTTACAGACCCATGTGGAGACTGACCAATAGTATCGATTTATGGAAAAAAACAACAAAGACCAAAAGTGGAGTTACGAGGTTTCTGCCTGACAGCGAATATATTTTAAAACACAGTTACTAACAATAATGCCTTATTCAAGGGTGTTCTCTGTAGAGGATAGGCTTAATTTCCCTAAGAAAATCCAAAAAGTGCATACAAAGTGTATAGATAACTCAGTATTAGTTCTGCATTGCCTTGATTGAAGTACCTTTTTTTTATAACTGTGTCATCAATCTGCAGCTTTCGCTCATTTTCTGCTATACACATTCCTGTGTGTGTTTAGACACTAGACGTGCAGGAGCAGGTGATCTACCTCATGAACAGGTCCACAGCTCTGCAGGAGTTATGCCTGGAGGCAGGCGGACTCAAACCGTGAGTGTGAACTGTCCCCTCAGCTACACCCCCCCCAACACTCACCACCCCAAAAAAGCAGCATGATGGTGGAAATAACAGATGAAAATGTGTCCTTCATAAGATTTTAAAGAGATACTGTACATTAACATATTATTACAATTAATGTTATGTTGCTTAAACATGAATGTGGTTTAATCTCTGAATGTTCTTTAAATGACTTCAGTACACATTACAGTGGTTTCCAGTTTCTGCTTTTCTTGTTATATTCTTATATTTCTGCTTTATTTTGGGTAAATGACATCTCTCTGTTTCTCTCTCTCTCTCTCCACTTCCCTCTTTGATTTGTGCTGTAGGGATTTTGTTATAAAGATGGCCGGTGCTCTTCGAGAACAGCCTGCCTCTGCTCTCCATGTCATCAATCTGTCTGCCAACCCTATAGAGGACAAAGGTGCTCCTACAGGTTTTCTCATCTCTGGGTGCTAAAATGCAAAAAGTAATCTGTGTTTTCAAGCCAGGCACACATGCTCCCTGTTTATCTCATTCTCTCTCCGTCTCTCTGTCCCTCTGTTTTAGGTGTAATGTCACTCTGTCAGAGTTTGATGCGACTGTCCCGTGGTCTCAGTCAGCTTTATCTGTCTAAGGTCTCTCTGTCTCCTAAAGGTACTTCAGACTTCCTTTCTCCACACATGTGCCTCCAGAGCTGTGTTTCAACACTAAACAGAGCAGTGCTTTTTAAACTGCAGTAGTGCTGCTGGGGGGAGTCATGGGTTACAGTATATAACTATCAAAATGAAATGAATTTTAAATATCACAGATATTATCATTATCAGTTATTTGCTCATATTTGCTTGGAACGTGTTGATTGCTCTTTAGTTATGGTCATAATAAATGTTCCTGTTTTTGGTCATATGGAATTTATCTGTCATGGATGAAAGATGTGTGGAACGGAGCTCATGTCTCAGACTGAGAACACTTATTTTGTTACAGAGGAAATGAGTACTTCACATCAGGCCTGAAGTGTGTGGGAACTGAAAAAGCCACTAACGCCATGCGTTATACATGCATAGACCCTGTCAGTTGATGCCGTCACTTGGAGATTTAGCATAGTGAATATGAGTTTAAACCTGTTGAATTGAGCCAGACCGTGTCCTTCAGCCTGCAAACTCCAGCTGCAAACCACATCGTCCATGTAATCAGTTGGAAGATTTTTTCGTGTTCACTGTTGTATGGTCAGGCAAATTCCATGGGCTACACTGCATGTTTAATATTTGTTTATGTTTTAAACACTGGGGTCTGTTAAATCTATTTTTTTTGTTGTGTAGGATCGATTTTTTGGGTCCTGATGTTTCTTTTTGTAAACTTCTTTTAAAGATTTTAATTACTTTTTATATATGAAATTGAATATATTGAATACTTCAATGCAAACCCTTCATATGTATGTTTACTGATGTTTTTAGTCTAAAAATCTCAGATTTCTTTTCATGTGTACTTCCCTTTATATTACAATTTCAGCCTTTTTCTTTCTTTCTTTCTTTCTTTCTTTCTTTCTTTCTTTCTTTCTTTCTTTCTTTCTTTCTTTCTTTCTCTGCAAACATTTCCACCTGTATAAGGAGCAGTAGGTCAGTGGTCCTCAAATGCAGGTGTTTTGGAGAACAGGATGTACACTCAGCACGTGTGGAGATTAGATGCATTATTGTAAAGTATTATATGCCATTCTGTCAATATTTTAGGTTTGCATCACAAGGTAACAGCCCTTTTCATCAAGTGTCCTTTAGAGCATTGGAGCCTTTAAGTATATGTAAAATCATAGTTCACTGACAGTGTTCAGTTAAAACAGGATGCGATTAGACCAACAACAAAGATATTTTTGTCCCTTTCTTTCAGAGAAAAATCATCTCCATTAACAATGTAGACTCAAAGTTCAACAGTCATGTCTGGCAATGCCTGACAAATAAGCCTTAGGACAGTACCTCTATATTTAAAATGTAGAAGACTAAAAAAGTATAGGATACTAAAGACATTATTAAGTGAGGATTAAGAGTCCTTTGTGCACCAGAGGTGACACTAAAACATTTTGCACCACTTCCAGTTCTAATTTAATCTTCTCAGCCTCATTTCTCGCTCTCTCTTCCTGTTCCATAAACTAATGTCTCTGAAGTCCCTGAATCTGTAACTTTCTTTGTGTCCACAGGACTGGGCAGTGTAGCTCATTTTCTTTCCCAGGCGAAATCTCTCTCCAACACACTGACCCACCTGGACCTGAGCGGGAATGCAGGATGCTTGGCTACAGAAGATGCTTTGGTAAGAGAGAGAGAGAGAGAGAGAGAAAGGGAGAGAGAGAGAGAGAGAGAAAGGGAGAGAGAGAGAGAGAGAGAGAGAGAGAGAGAGAGAGAGAGAGAGAGAGAGAG
>JBBPCW010257987.1:0-13037 GCA_037974425.1 Phenacogrammus interruptus
AACCACCTCGACCCCGCTACTGCGTCTAATGTGTCGTCTATTCTTGGCCAAGGGTAAGTGTCCTTGGTGGTTACCTGGTTCAGGCGCCGGTAGTCCACACAGAATCTCCAGTTGTTATCTTTTTTCCTCACCAGCACGGCTGGGGCTGCCCACGGGCTGTCTGAAGGTTCAATCACCCCGGCCGCCGCCATCTCTTGAACCTTTTCCTCAGCCACCTGCTGCTTGTCCAGCGAGAGCCGATGTGGTCGCAGGCGGATCGGTGCGGCGTCGCCCATTTCTATGCGATGCTGCACGAGACCCGTCCGGGTGCACTCATCATCTCGCGCCACGAACAAATCTTCGTTCTCAGCAAGAAGTATCGCCAGGTCCGCCCGCTGCGCCGCGTCCAGCCCCTCGCTGTATCTCTCTCGCAGCTCCTTTACAGCCTGCCGTGTCTCGTTGGATGGTTGTGGCACTCGCCGTCCCACTCTCACCTCAGCACCCGCCTCTCGGTCCCCTCGCTCCGGCATGAACCCTTCGGGTGCGGCCACGTACAGTCGGCCCGCTCCAGCATCCACCGTGGCCCTCAGCTTGACCAACGCATCCATTCCGAGAATGCACTCCTCAACCACGTTCGCCAGCCACACCTCGTGCTCTATTTCCACCCCTTGGACGGTGAGCGTCAGCAGCCGCTTTCCTCTCATCACGGCTTTGTCGCCTGTCACCGTTGAGAGCCGCACAGTGGTTGTTTCCCAGCCGGACGGGCTCGGGTGCTGCGTGTGTGGCAGGACCCCGGGGCGGACTATGGTAATAGTGGAGCCGGTGTTGACCAGCGCCTTGCAGCGGACTCCTTCAACTGCGCACAGTCCTACACGCAGCGTGTTTTTCTTTAGAGGGGCTTGTAGAACCCCGGACGGTGCAGCCCTCTTTGCTCCGCCTGCTCGGGGTTTCCCGGAGGCTCCTTGGTCTTTTCTTCCGCTGGCGGCTCGCAGCAGTAGCGGGCGATGTGCCCCGCTCGGCCACAACGGAAACACCGTCTCGCCTCCTGGAATTTCTCACTGGTCACGCGGTGTGCTGCAGCTTGCTATGGGGCTTCTCCCGGCTCGGCTTTGCCAGCCGCGACTCTCCGGGGGGACGCCACTCTTGGTGGGTTGCTCAGGATGATTTACGCGTGCTCTGTTTCTTCCAGGGCCTGCAGCAGGGTGGTGGGTGCGTGGAGCCGCACATGTTGCTGTAGACTGGTGGGAGCAAGCGCCTGCAGGAATGCATGCAGTGCCAGTTTCTCTTGGGCTGCAGCTGGGAAGCTCGGATAGGCTCGGCGTGCGTAGCTCTGGAAGTCTCCCGCGAGTTCCCCCCATGTCTCGCCAGTCTGCTGCCGCCTCTTCTCAAGCTGGTCTCGAGCCATCTCCTCCCTGGCTGGCTCACCAAACCGCTGCTTCAGGGCCGTCACCAGCTGTTCGAGGTCCCCACACTCTTCCAGGGGTTTACCAACTAGGACTTTGAGTGCCTCCCCTTCCAGAGCCATTGCCAAATGAACGGCCGCTTCTGCAGACTGCCAGTCATTCTGCTTGGCCGCCAGCTGCACCTGTGCTAGGTAAGGCTCCAGTGGCTCTTTTCTGCTGAACCTGGGCAGCTTGACCCCCTTTCGGGGACTCCCCGTCGCCCCTTGCTCTGCTTGGTCTCGCGCTGGGGTGGAGGAGACAGAGGCGGAGATGGAGAGGATGCTCGACCACGCAACAATACAGCACCTCTCTACAGTTCTGCAGAACACCAACAACCCGTGCTAAGCACTGCCCCTCCCTTATATACCACCCCAGAAAAACCCGCCAGTCGCCATGGTGATGAGCAGGTGCTGCTCATCACCCCCCCAATTAACCCCAAGCTATCCTCTAAACCCACACAGACCCCCCACACAGTTCATGTGGACCTCCTGCTCGCCACAATATATTAGGGGTGGAGCCGAACCTGAATACGGTATAAATAACGTGTGTTTTACGAATACTTATTTCGAAAAAATACTTTTAAAAATATTTGTATTCGGGAACAAGGAAAAACTTCATATCAAAAAGCTCAGTTTCCTCATGAGACCGCAGTGTGTGAGTGAGTGATGGGACTGATAGGCTGCTCAACAGCAACAGAGAATGCTCGGCTGAGCCCAGAGTGAATTTTTAACAGAGCATTTCACTTAACCGACTACATTTTCAACACAACAAACAGATATTTACCTCAGATTTTCTCAAAATAACATATTCAACTTAAAAAAACACCGACACTGACTCAAATACGGCTTTCCGCGACTACCCGGTCTTCACAAAACTTTGCAAAAGTAATAAACTTTACGAATCTCGACATAACACCAACAACAGATCTAACTATAAATCACGAATAAAAAAAGTCTATACAATTTATACAGTTTCTGTTCAAATATTTACAGTATTTACCCGTGAATACAGGAAAATAAACGAGACTATAGTAGGGACTCACGTCTCATCTCTGCAAGCTCCTCTGTGCGTCGGTTTATTGACAAATAGTCAGCATTCAACATGAATAAACACATCCTTTTTTTCAAGAAGAAAAATAAAGCCTCAGTATTACTTTTCACTGTTTGTCTCTTTCATTCAAATTTTCCCTAATCTTGTATCTACTGTACTTCTAACGTTCAACAATCTCTCACCCACATTCTTTCTGTTATACTTGTATTAGTTCACTCAGATCACATACATACAAAATTTAACTCTGTTTTACAGTTTCAAACATTTGTGAGACTTATTTCACATTTAGTTCCCCATTAATAAGCAATTTAACGCATATGAGCTGCCGTTACTCGTCTCTGCCCGACCTCAGCACTCGCGCATCAGCACGAGCCCAGAGCGAGTTTTTAACAGAGCATTTCACTTAACCGACTAACTTTTCAACACAACAAACAAACATTTACCTCAGATTTTCGAATTCCTTGTTTAATATCGACCAAACATTTAATTAAAATATCCACATAATCTTTCCTATCATTTCCTCAACACAAAATATGTGGACATCATAACCCTTGTCTGCTTTATTGTCAAAACTGCCACATGTACAGTGCATACAAGAGTTGTGAAGTTTTGTTTCTCTCACACCCTTGGTGCAAACAGGTAAAAACACAGAATAAAAATATATTTAAAAAATACAGACAAATACAAATATTATATATTCTATAAAACACAATTTACAAGCATGGATATGATAGAAAGATAGATAAAAAGGCAGATAACCATGGTTTTATCATAGTAAAAATGCTTAATTTCCTTTTGTATGATTCTGAGACTATTAAATCAATCAGACAACTGTATTAATAAAATCATAGCCATTGGAGGTAACTCTTTGTTGTTGATAAAACTGTTTTATTACACCGATCTTGCTATTTCGCTCTTTATTTACCTTTTGAACCAAAAATGACTGTTTATTTAAAAGTGCGCTCAGTAATTCTTCAGATAATATCTTCTGCTTCGTTTAATGCAGGGTCAATGCTGAAATTTGTTACGAAATAGGATGAAGTGGTACCATCAAGCACTGATCCAGAGGGATACGATTTATTTATGTATTTACGTTTATTTGGATGAAGTTCTATTTTAGCCCCTATAGTAGGTGTTGTTTTTATTATTTTTTTTACTTCCGTAATATTTGGGGGAGGGGGCACAAAAGTCAATTTCTGCTTAGGGCACCCATTTTGCCTGCAGCGGCCCTGATAATTATAGTCTCCTTGCTACATATTAAGCCACATTTGGGGAGTTGTTTCTATTTTTATGTTCAAAATGTTTTTGCTGTCTTTACTGTGATGTTTTAAAGAATACAGTCTGAAAACTTTATGTTGTGGTTTTCGCTTCAAAAAACAGGAAGCTAGTTCACTAAGTGGGTTCACTGCTGGAGGGTAAATTATGGTGAGACTCCGCTGTTCCTGTGTACAAATAAATAAAAAGTTTTGACAGAAATGCATGTGATTTTACTGCAGTAAGAAAAGTTGAAAATAGATCAAGTTTTTCATGTTTTTTTTTTTTTTTATCAAAGTTAGCATACATTCATTAACATGAATGAAACATCCATGTCCCATGTTGTCTTTCCTATATTAAATGCTCCAGGTCCACCTGGACCTTCTAGAAAACGGGACACTTGAAAAAACAACACTAGAGGTCACAATGTTTAAAGTGAACCAGTTTTGACGCACTGCAACTTAAGTGTTTAATTTGTAAACAAAGCTACCTTTTGTTATGGACCACTACACTACGTTGGCGACCGGTCGCCCAGAGGCTGGAACAGTTCTTATAGGGGAGCCCGCTCTCCTCCGTCCTTACAATGTTCGTACAAATATGACTCTTAAATGTGTTTATCATTGCAAATTACACATACACTTAAACAACATTTACACGTAATGAAAAAAATAACATAACTTACTGTCCAAAGCATATGATGCCAAATTTAGACTGTTTGAGAGACCCCAAAAATGGTGTCGCCCGATTACTGCGCGGGCGACTCATTAAATTGAGTTTGTTTTATGTTGAAAACACGACCTTTGGACAACGTTGATTTGATGGCTGTTTTTCAACATATAAATTGTGATTGCTATGTTGATTTAAAGTTGAAATTTATACCTCAATCATATGCCAATCTTTCCTACCGTAATTCAATGTTGAATGATCTATCTGGGAATGATCTGTGTGGTTTTGCTTGCTGCAGTTTGGACAGATGAGGTTAGATCAGATGTCACATGGCTTTAATGAAGCCACAAACACACTTCAGTTCCACTCTCAGTGTTGAGACTTGACTTTAACCAGAACTTTAGCAGTGAACTGGAACGGAGACTGCAGCCAGATTGTGAGCCAGGCTTTCTCGTCCAACATCAGTGTCTGACCTCATAAATACTCTACAGAACAAAAAGGCACAAACTGCCACAAACACTCCAAATTCTTGTGGAAATCTTTCCCGGAAGTGTGGAAGCTGTTATAGCTGCAAGGAGGGGCAACTGCATATTAATGACTATTCGAATATACAGTAATACCGCTATTCTCGTTGGTGTAATGGTCGGGCGTCCAAATACTTTTGTTCATTTAGTGTCGTTTTGTGTTCTGTCAGGACAGACCCTGTATTACCACACTCACGCCAGTAGAAGTCGCTGTTCGGGTGCGCAGGTCGAGTAATCCGATTGGACGCTGCAGCTCTGTTTGCGCAGTTGTAGTTTGTCTCCTATATTGTCGCGGAATTCCGCTGTGAAGCTCCTCTTGTCTCTTCCTCTGGCTCTGGGCTGCTGGACCCGCGGGACTCTCTGAGGGAATGGCGGCGGTTTCAGCGTCAGGAGTCGAGAGACCCTATCACATAATCGTGTTCGGAGCTTCCGGCTTCACGGGCCAGTTTGTTGTGGAGGAGGTGGCGAGAACTTGCTCTGCAGGGCCAGGAGGGACTTTAAGATGGGCCATAGCCGGGAGAAATCGCTCCAGGCTTGACAGAGTTCTGCTTCAAGCTGCCCAGGCGCTCTGTACGTGTTGAGCAGCTCTGCAAACCCTTACACACTGCTCACATGGAATACAGCCATAGCCTCTCCATGTGGACAAAAGTATTGGGACGCCTGACCACGACACCGACTTTAATGATATCGCATTGAAATACATAGACTTTAATATGTTGTCCGTACCCCCTTTACAGATGTAACACTTTCCACTATTCTTGGAAGGCTTTCCACAAGCTTTTGGGGGTGTTTCTGAGGGAATTGGCCTTGCTCGAGTTCATCCCAAAGGTGGTGGATGGGGTTTTTCCCTTGGGCACAAGCTATGCTGGAATGGAAATGGGCTTTCCTCAAACTGCGTCCACAAAGTTGGAAGCATAGTACTGTGCAGAATGTCTTGGTATGCTGAAGCATTAAGATTGTCCTTCACTGGAATTAAGAGGCCTAGCCCGAAACCCAAAAAACAGGTGTGTCCCAATACTTTGGTCCATATAGTGTATGTAAACAATGACTACACATGCCATGAGAGTGAAGTAGAAATATACTCTTTTATATTGCTTCTTAAACTGAAGCCTCTATTTAGAGGATGTACTGGCTCACTGTGTTAATACAGGCCTATCATCGTCTTGTGGGCCTACACCGTTTTTAAGCTATTTCTAAATCTGCACAGACCATAGAGAGCTGAGATTATTTGCTAGAGCAGATTTTTTATATCGAGATTATGGGATTATAGGGTTTCACGATAGGCTGTTGTTGACTGAGAGCAACGTTTAGAAAATCCTCCATAATCTCATATTGCCTGGATTGATAAACCATGCTTAAACCTACGAAATGTATTTATCTTCTGATAGTGTTGTTTAAAAGAGAATTTCACAGATTTTTAACACATTTCTGCATAATTGCCTTGTTGATCTATAACTGTAACTAAGTCTTTCAGAGAGGTTCAGCTCTAAAGCTGCAATGTAGAGAAATTTACCAACTCTCGTTTTCTTTATAGCGGATATAGGAACCCAGATTTGTGATATAGCTATTTTATTTACTTTCCAAGACGATCAGAGAACCTACACTCCAGAGTGTTTATATTTTCATATTCATTTAAACAAAACTTTACTTTGGCTATTTTGCCCTGCAGCACATTGAAATAGTAATTACAAATGACTTACAAATAAATGTGATGTTATTACCACGTCTACTAATCATAATAATTATGCAAAAAAGACCCACACTTCTAAATAAATGTTAGACCAGAATTCAGGTTTTTTTGCAAAATACAATCACAGACCACACTCTCAGGGATCAGACAATATACACTATATGGACAAAAGTATTAGGACACACCTGTTTGTCAGGGTTTGTGTTGGCCCATTTTTCCAGTGAAGGACGATCTCAGCACACCATGTTTCCAGCTTTGAAATCGCAGTTTGGGGAAGACCTTTTTCTATTCCAGCATGACTGTACCCCATAAAGACATGGTTGGATGAGTTTAATGTGGAAGAACTTGACTGGCCCTCACAGAGAGCCCTGACCTCAACCCCATCCGAACTTTTAGGATGAACTGGAACGGAGATTGTGAGCCAGGGTTTCTCGTCCAACATGAACGAGTGGGCACAAATTCCCACAGAAACACGTCAAGAAAGCCTTCAAGAAGCGTGGAAGCTGTTATAGCTGCAAGGTGTGGGCGTCCCCATACTTTTGTCTTTATAGTGTACCATTTTAAACAATATTTACAGACCTTAAGGCTTATTAATTCCAGAAAAGTGTGATATAGGAATTTTAATATCTGGAAAAACATCACACTCACATTATGTAGCAGCATAATCTGAATACTAATATCGTGCAGCACCAATATATTATCAAGAAGCACAGTTTGGGTTTCCCTGAATGAACAGTTGACGTGTTAACATGAATGTTAGTGCATAAGCTGTTGTAACACCGCACTGTTGTCCAGGTAAACCAGAGCTGAGGAGTGTGGAGATCATTGTGGCAGATGTGACTCAGCCAGACTCTCTGGCCATCATGTGCCAACAAGGCGTCATCGTCTTCAATTGCGTGGGACCGGTAAGTTGCAATTCGTGCCAGTAGCTATAGGAACATCAGCAGTTTACACATCTGTAAAGTGTTTCTTGCCCCAAGGGTCTTGTGTACGTAACGCATACATAGCAGTTTTGGATGGTGGTTAACAAGATGTTTACTGTGAATGGAAAATGTTAACCCACTTTGCAGTACAGGTTCTTTGGAGAGCCAGTGGTTAAGGCCTGCATAGAGAATGGCGCTCACTACATTGACATCTGTGGAGAACCACAGGTAGGCTGTTCTATCCAGTGCCACATCGTCATGCTTGTTCATCTCAGTGTGCTATTTAAGTCAGTGCTTTTAGGTGTGCCTGTGTACTAATTTACATGTTAAAGGATTTGGTGGTTGTAATTATATTTATAATAATTTCCTTTGATGATCCAAATTGCCTGCAGATGTAATGCTCAAGAGCAATTCAGATAATTTGTTGTATGTTGCATATAATAGTGGCAGATGCAAATGTTTTCTAGTTTTTGGAGGGAATGCAGCTGAACTACCACAGCAAAGCCAAGGAAAAGGGAGTGTATATCATCGGGAGCTGTGGCTTTGACTCCATTCCAGCAGATATGGGCATCCTCTACACCCGAGACCAGTTCAAAGGTTTGTTTTTATGTGTGTGTGTGTGTGTGTGTGTGTGTGTGTGTACATTTTCAGGACAAAAATGCCCTCCCTTTGTTAAACAGACACCAGCAAGGATTGAAACATGACCCTGACTTTGTAAAGTGTTTTATAAAAGACTGCAATTTCGGGTTTTTGTTCATATTTTTTAGTGAGGATAGGGTTATTGTTACATTAGATATGTACTGGAGGGAGAATGACCACCTTAAAAACAAAGTCCATTTACTGTAAAGCTAAAGCAAAGCTGTGTTTAGCACATAGGATGATGAATAAACTTACACACAGTTTTGGGAAATAAACTGTAATAGCAGTTATTTTGTTTGTATACCACAAAAATAGGTAAACACATACATATAAGTGCCATGTTGGGCTCAGGTAGTGAAGCGCAGGCGCAGATTTCCTTGTTTTTATACACTTTTAGTACCAAATACAAAACAAACACAAAAGGCCCGAGGGCCAACACATACGGGTAGGTGAAGTGAGGGTTGTGTGAAGGGTGCGTGACCCATGGACCGACACACAAATGTGAATAAACCCTTTAAATACAAGACAAAGACAAGAACTAATGAACAAGCACAATCATTTCAACCTAAACACAATACTGATGTGACTGAATACACAAAGAAAGACACGGTGCACCAACATTTTCAAAATAAAAGTCTAAAACTGTTGCAGTCCGTCGCACCAAAAAAGCTTGCTTAGAGGCAGCGGCCGGTTTTGGAATTGGATGTGTACTCATATGCTTTGATAATATTTTTAAAATGTGCCACAAAAGGTCTTTTTATCTGTTGCAGTTTATTGTGTATTGATAAGATGTCTTTAAATTACCATGTCTTGTCATATTTATTGCTTTATTGTCCATTCTGCCTTATCTTTACTTTTACCCCACATTTCTGTCTGATAGGAACTCTTACTGCTGTGGAGAGTTTTTTAACAGTCAGCACAGGCCCAGAGGTGAGCTGAGAGCTTTTCTGAAGCTGAATACCCATCTGCATCTGCTCATGAATAATATAATGCAACCTCAAGAGTCCTGCATTGGACTGCAATATAATGCAATATATTAAGATAAGACAAACCTTTATTAGACCCACAAGTGAAAGATTTACATTGCTATGGCAGAAAGTGGACAGTACAAAGGTAAGAGCAGCAAAACAATAGAATAATAATAATGAAATAATAATAAAAAATAAATAAAATATAATAATAAAAATTACACTTTTTTTACTAATACAAAAAATATAAATATAGACATTTGAATGTGTATGCAAAAAATAAGTGTATATATAACTTATATATGTTTGTGTATATTTACATAGTATAAATACATAGTTTTTATATGAATACACCTCAGCTTTTCGGTAGCAGCAGGCATTGCCAAAGCAGTAATAATGTAAAAAGACAGCCCACATTAGTATTTAACCCCTAGAAATTGTGCATATTGCACCAAAAAATAGTATTATTAACAGTTGTATGAGGTATTATAAATAGTAATTACATGATTAACCTAATTATTTGGTTTCTTATTTATCTAAACTGAAACACGTTGAGCCCTAGACACTATAAAATCCTTTTAACACAAGAAGGAGTGTTTTATCGCTTTTTAACAAATTTACAACCAACCATTCTGTTGACAATTTTGCAGCCTACCCTGCTTGCTCAATTTTAAAATAAAATGGTTAGAGGCGACGTCAAGGTTGGAATTTGATGTTTGTCACACTCTTCTTCAGAATCTGTCCATACAGACTGCAGGTGAAACACTACCCTATAGAAGTCATCAGATTTGTATTTAATGTTGAAACTATATTCAGCATAAGGCAAGTCACTAGAGAATGACACCGTTAGTATAAAACACTTCTCAGTCAGACCGTGCTGTCGGAACACGGTTGTCACGATTAAGCACTTACAGCAGGTTGCTTGAATTAGGCCCAGCACTTTGTCCTGACTTCACTTTGTCCTGCTTGGCTGACCTTCAGCTGTCTGCCTTCTTTATCAGGGTGGATGTTCCCATGAAGCAACATGGCAGTCAGCCATCTTTGGCTTTGCAGACAGCGCCAGTCTCCGAAGCCTGAGGAAGAAGTTTGGTCATAAACCTCTGCCTGTTGTGGGAGCTACCATTAAAAAGAGGTTTTACATTTACCATGTCTATTAAAGAGTCCATCAGTGGCTGAAGTGCTTTACTCATTCTCCTTCAGTGCATTGGCTTTAGCTCATGAACCCTCTAATGAACTCTGAAGTGGTCTAGGGCTCCACTGAAGGTCCATACTCTGGCTGTCCAGGAGTTTTGCTTTCCAAAATGTATTCTGGTGCTTTTAAATATGCAAAACTGGCAAAGAAGACATGTATGTTGTCATATATTTAAAAACAATAGACTGAAACCTAGTTCAGAACATATGAATATGTCACCGTTGTGTGCTTTGTCTGAGTATGTGTTTGGTTTTGCAGGGGAACTGTTTTCTACAGTGAAGAGATCGAGCAGTATTCCATTCCCTTCATGGGCTCCGACCCCTCAGTAGTAAGGAGGACCCAGCGCCACATGCACCAGGAGCATCAGCAATCCCCTGTGAGCCCACTAACCAACACTCTCAAACACAACTTAGCACAACTCACACGCACTGCAAACTATATACCTTTAAATAAACACAGCTTCAAATACAGCTAAAGTTCTATTTAGTCTTCCTTTTGCCAGTGCTGCCATTCTTTCAGTTATAAAAGAGCAAGTCCAGTATTATGATTCCTTTTAGCAGTTATAATTAAGGCTAAACTCTTAAAAAACACATGAAAAACTTACTGCACTTGAAAATGCAATTCTCTTTGCAACTCCTTTCAGATTGAAAAAACAAGGCTTTGTTAAAAAAGAAAAACACTTTAGAGAATTAAAAAAACAGAAGAACTCTTTTCCAAATCTGTATTTTATATATGTGTGTGTGTGTGTGTGTGTGTGTGTGTGTGTGTCTGCTACTATGTTTTTTTTTTATTTCATACATACACACAAGCTGTGTCCGAAAAAGGGCACTTGTTCACTCGTTCCCTACATAGTGTTTGCTATATAGAAGGCTGACTAGTGAACAAGGGGAGGTTTAGTTAATTTCGGACACTCGGGATGTTACGTTTTTACTAACTGTTTCTTAAATAATGGCCGTATCTTGGCAATTTATCTCTGTTGCATAAACACACGTCTCGTTTCTGTAGTTCAGACACAGCCCTCACAGGAGGCGGGGTCTGGTGTGCGGGGGCGGGGTCTGATGTGCGCGGTCGGGATCTCGTTTGCGGGTTGTGGTATGCGGTCCGGACCGGCAGACGGGATTCTGCGCCAGCACAAAATTACCTGGCGGGCCCAAACCTGACATCAGTTCACCGGGTAAAGGCCCAGTCCGCCGAAGTCAAATTTGTCTCGCTCCTCTTCTTGACTTTTGCGCGATAACAGTAGTGTGCAGTGTGTCTGAAATGTGCACTCGTTCACTATGTAGGGCACGGTAAAAGAAACCCGCAGTGCACGATGGTATACGTGTATGACACATGTAGTGTACAGTGTCTGAACACTAGATGGTTAATGCACTAACTAGTGGCGTGAAATTGACAGTTGAAATTTCGGACACCACTACAAAATGGCTAACTCACTACATAGTGCCCTATATAGTGAACGAGTGCACTTTTTGGTCTTGGAGGGCTTGTGACCAGCACAGTTTGGTGATTTCTCTGTTTCGTCTGTCTGGTTAATTGTCAGGTTAATGAGTGTTTGAGGAGAGGAACTTCCAAACTGTGCTGAACACCAGGCCTCCAGAAGCATCTGTCATATATATTAAAAATCTTTGCATTCGTAATAAAGTGTAAAGATGCAGAGATGTTCTATCCCAGAATACTGTCTGTATTTTTATTCAGTATATATTTTTATGGTTTATATTTCAGTTATTTTGTTTTTGCGAAAGCCACTCTTTCTTTTGACCTTCATACTTTATCATTTTCTCTCACCTTCATTCAGTCTGTGCACACGGCAGCTTCTTGCAGGCCTTGCTCCTAATCAACCACTTTTTCTTCTCTCATTATCCAGTACAGGAGTGATTAGTGTATATAAAGGGTCGTATGGGGAGAGCAGATGATGAGCGTGATTCACGCCACTTATGAGTCACCACTCTCCTCTCCTCTCCTCTCCTCTCCTCTTCTCTTCTATCTCCACAGAGATGACCGGGTGTGATATCAGCGTGCTGTCAGAGTGCTGATGACTGGAACTATAGATCTCATACTATACCTTAGGCATATGGGATTTAACATATTCAGCCATTGTTGTATGTTCACCTACAGAATGATAAACTAGAAATATTTTAACGATATTTTAATAGTTTAGTCAGTGTAACTATCACATCTCGCTTAGGCCACGTGTCTAATTAAGTAATTAAGTAAATAAAAAAAAAACACATCCAGTCTGGGTTAGCATTATGATAACTGAATAATAAAGAATAGAGTGAAGCTGTGACCCCTTTCTCATTCACAGTATCTTCACGTATCTTCAGCCCACTTGTGGCAGCCTTAGTCAGTGCAGTTGAGCCTCATTTTTGTATACTTTCACTTTGGCACTGAGGTGCTGCAACTAGGGTGGAGGTCGCTCAATGGATAGGATACTTGCCTCCGGACCAAGAGGTCATGGATTCAAATACGACCGCTGGGTCCCTGAGAAAGACCCTTAATAATAATAATAAGAATAATAAGAATAATAAGAATATATTTTATTTATAACGCACTTTTCATTGTCAGAAATCTCAAAGTTCTACATTAAAACAGCAAAAAACAGCAGCAAAAATAGATAAAACACACAAAATATTTTAAAATATTTTCAGCAATTATATGCTTTCTTAAACAGGAAAGTCTTTAGGTTAGATTTAAACGAGTCCTGGGTCTG
>JBBPCW010257996.1:0-13036 GCA_037974425.1 Phenacogrammus interruptus
GTGTGTGTGTGTGTGTGTGTGTGTGTGTGTGTGTGTGTGTGTGTGTGTGTGTGTGTGTGTGTGTGAGTGAGAGAGAGGGAGAGAGAGCGAGAGAGAGAGAGAGAGAGAGAGAGAGAGAGAGAGTGTGTGTGTTAGTGAGCCAGCTCTTTTTTTCTCTAAAGTAGCCAATGGCGATCATGGGCTAGGACTGCCAGCCAATCAAATGATGAAGTCTGAGAAGACTCAACTCAACATATGCACACATCATGGTGCAGCTAAGTCTCTGCTGAGCACAGCTGGGCAGAGCAGGAGATGTTCAGAGCGATAAAACTTTGTGTATGTGTGGTGGTTTCCTCAGACTTCCACACATGTATATAAAAGATTCATGTGGTACATAAACCTTGTTGAAGTTTCAAAATCCCATTCATCACCAGTCCTTATGGCCCCTAATGCAAATGTAGCAGCAAAAACAGCATACATCAACCTATTCATCCTGCAACAGTTCAGCCCTGCCCATTTGTGATGCTGTTATAAGAACTGTCTGGAGGCACAATAGTTGGAGCAGAGGTCATTAAACGTGTCAGGCCTTAAAGACACAGCAGCAAAAACACTGTTTTGTTCTGAAGAGTAAAAAGAGGTCAGATAGTGACTATGTAAAAATGAATTTCCACTGCTTTTGGTGACAAAAACAAACCCTACACAAATGTCAAATAAATGCAAGGAAAATTTAAGACATGGGCACTTTAACAAAGAACCCCCATACTGTAGTTCAGAGAGCAGTTCCCCCAGAAACTACTACATGCTTTTTAAATACTGAACATAATCATTAATTGAATTAATGGCACATTCTCTTCAGTTTGTGAATTTATACACTCTCTTTATAAAACAAAGGTTATTTGGAGCCATGCCAAAGAACAACCACCAACTGAACGACTCTTCCTAAAGAGTCTTTCAATTGTTGGAACAATGTTTTTCCACAATTGAAGAACCTACTACTTAATAAATGTATGTCTATGCTGAGAATCATTAGGCCCTTTTTATTTAAAGGGGTGTACATGGCACTCTTAACAAATTGTTCTATTTAATGTACATATACTACATACATTAAACAGAACATGTTTGATTCTGAAATGACTTTACCTCTTCACCAGCTTCTCTCAATACCACCTGGAACAGAAGACCCCAGCTGAGCCCTTTCTTAAACAAGTAAAGCTTTATTGGAGGGTACAAAGCAATGCTTTAATGCACAGTAAGTCACACTGCTTGTATAACAAAGGCCTTTCTACACTGTGACCACTTTGGCACGTCTGATCCTATTTGTTTTGTTGTATTTGCTTTAGAAATAAAGAAAGGGGGCCATAACTGCCCTGCAGGCTCATTATGCTTATAAATATAGCATGCTGGAAATGCAGCTGGAGACCTTTTGAGGATTAAAAGGTCAAAAGGTATGCATATTCCATTCACATGACAAATTCCGCAAATATATCAAAACATTTTTGAAGTTCTAGGGGCATTGCACACTTTTGTACATCATCACATGATCAAGGTGGAATTGCATTACAAGAAATCCCAGCTTTGAGTCTTCTAAAAAGAGTGGACATAATAACAGAAACAACTAATGATAGTAATATTGAGTAGCATTTTACCAGTTGACACTGAAGGTATTTTTCTCTACCACTATGCTCACAAAAATATACTTATCATTGTGGAATAAGGAGATATCACCATTGCCCCTCTGTATTGTCTTCAGCAGTGTCTTGATAGTACCTGTATAAATAGGGTTTGCTTTGGTTTGGTCATTGTGAAATTTAGCCTATTTTAGCTGCAGTTCTAAACAGTGTTCCCTGCTGTTGTTTATTCTGCCTTAGTGTGTTTGTGTGCATTCTTTTTAACCAAATTAAACATTTCTGTCTTTCTTCATGTCTACAGACACATTGTCATACTGCAGATTTACACAGCATTCTTCTGCTGATTCACACTTGGACCCACATCTGTCATGTCTGTGTTTAGCTACCATTGCTTCCTGTGGTTTCCTGTGTTTGCAGATAAACTGACAAACTGGCATAGACAGACTGACGAACATGCTGACATGATGTAAATTGCATATAATAGGTTGTTTCAAAGTTAATGTGCATTTATTTGAGACTCAGTTTGAGGTGTGACTTTTGAATATTCACATTACTTTAAACCCACAAAGTGATTTGAAGAAATAGCTATTATTGGTCATGAGAGCCATAGTAGGTATAGATGATGTGGAAAAGAAAATAAGGAACACATAAGTCTGACAACTAATGGAAAGAAACAGTCATAGGACAAATATGTACAAAGAATATATGTCTTATTTCCAACCCCCCATAACTCAGTAATATAATAGAAATATAACAGAAACATTGATTGTATGATTCTTTTTTTTTGGGGGGGGGTTTGGGGGGTATGGGGGGTTTATAGAGGGAATAAAAAGTCTTGTGAAAAAGATCTTGTGACTTCCTTAAGTTGATTTGCATTTTTCAGCACAGAGCATAATATGTCCTTTAGTCTTGCTGCCTCTGTCACATCATTGACTTTAAAGGTTCTAATGCTTTAAAGCTCATATTTGACACTCAGATAGACAAATCTGCCACTCAGAGAGACAAATCTTCTCAAATCTGCCACAATGACAAAGCTACTGTTTCATGATAACCCAAACTTCAAATTTGACCTGAAAAACAGAACTGGTAGAACCGTGGAAACGGAAGTGGGCAATGTGGGCAGTGTATTGGCCCTGTGAATCTGTGGAGTTTGCAGATGTTGCAAGCTTAAACAGGCATGCTTTCATAAAACGAAAAAAAAATGGCCCCAGAAATAGCGGATGAGGTCAACTCGGCTACACACAAAACAGTATTAAAATACCTACTCCTCTTGGCCCAATACAAGATTTTGGAGTATTTCTGTGGGCATTTGTGCCCATTCATTCTGTAGAGCCAGATTTCTCAAACACTGGGCTGTGGACCACTGAGGTACTGGTGAAGGCTTTCGATTGGGCCGCGAATGTAAAATCGAGGCAATTGGTCCGCAATTGGCTATTTGATATCATCTAATGTTGCCAAGTGGGCCTTGGCAAACATGCTGTGATAGACAGGTGGGTTATAAGTGTTGAAAAGGTTGAGAACCATTGCTGTAGAGCATTTATGAGGTCAGACACTGAGGTTTTTATGGACATTGCCTGAGCACTGGGGTACAGTCATGCTGTAATAGAAAAAGGTTTCTCCCCAAACTATTTCCACAAGTTGGAAGCATGGCATTGTCCATCATGTCTTGGTATGGTGGAGCATTGCCCTTCAGTGGAAGTAATGAGTCCCTACAAAACAGGTATCCCAATACTTCTGTCCATTTCGTGTCCATTGCTGACTAACCTGTTGTTAACAAGCTTAATGGCGGCTTCACCGTACTTTATAGCTCAAATATGCAGAAGTAAAAAATGACAAAACTGAGTTCTAACTTTCCAGTTGGTGGCCTAGTGGTTAGGGCATTTGCCCTGAGACCAGAAAATCCGGGTTCGATTCCCATGACCGCTAGGCACCTCTGAGGTACCCTGAGCAAGGTACCGTCCCCACACACTGCGCCCCGGGCGCTGTGTTCGTAGCTGCCCCCTGCTTCACTTGGTGAATGGGTTAAATGCAGAAGTTGAATTTCGTGCTGTTCACACTGTGTGCTGTGGTGTGTTCACATATGACAAATGATCACTTTCACTCACTCACTTCTGAGATGAAGCAACTGCAAGAAAATGAATCATACTGTAGGTTCCTGTATGTAAGGCCTATTTATTGCACATATGTCAGTAAACATCTTCTTGTTAAAGAAATAGTTTGGCAAAGCAATTCAATTCATGTATCATTCCATTCACACCAGTGGTAGTTACATAATCAGCCAAGACGTGTTTGCCATCCTTACTGTGCTTAATTTGGTACTGGAGCTACAAGGAAACGATACTAACTCTTTACTTTACTTGTCATTGTGGTTTAGGACACCGTATGAGCAACTCAAGCAGACAACATCGGTCATAAGGAGAACTGAGATAAGATAAGGTAAGATAAGAATGTTCTGTATTTGTGATGGTTAGCATCCACCATTCCTCAGGTGGTCTCTGAAAACAGACTCCGCTGCCGAAAATGACCGAAATATTTTAGTTTTAGTTAGCAGTGTAAGCTTTGTAGGACCGCAAATGAAGAAGCATAATTTGGACTCCAAACATGTCTTGGTCGATCATGGGAACGTGGAAAACTATGTATATTTTTTCTTTCCTCTTATTATTAGTAGTATTATCATCATTAACATTGTTATTATTATTGTTGAAAAATAATTTCTAAAAGTTTACATACATTTAAAAAAAGTTCTTGCATTGTTTAAACAAGTTTTCTGTCCACACAAAAACTCCAAAATAACAGGAAAACCAATGTATTGACCATCAGAATCCTGCTTGAGCCTCAAAGTTTATGTAATTTCTGCCAAGCGGTTTTGGTGCCAGTCAACAAAAATGTCTGAGCCAAGCCTGAAAAGGCACTGAGCACACAGCTTCCAAATGTCTTTGGATTAAGATAGGTGAGGCCTACAGTGAAAGGGGAAAAAGGAAGTGTAATCTTTTATCAGCTCTCAGTTTTAACAGGAAAGGCTCAATCAGCTCCATTACAAGAGTTAAATTTGCCAGCTGTAGTTTACAACCTACAGACTATTTGTGGCCTTTTGGGAAGAGAAAGAAGAAGATGATGAAAAAGAAGAAGAAAGAAGAAAAGAAGCAGAAGAAGTACTGTGCATTAGGTCATTTGGTCTTCCTGTGTATTTGAAGGCTGCAATTACTTTTTTTTAGCTTGGCATCAAAAAGATGTCATTTTGAGGATAGCTGCACTTGCAGAGTTGTGTGTTTCATAGAAAGCTCGGAACAGAACTCCTATGTACATCATCACTATCAATGAAGTGAGTTCTACAAACCTGATCCCTAGCCATTTCTTTTATACTCTATTACTCCCTCAAAATTAGAACTGTACAATACTATGCATATGTTTTGAGACACACTTCATTTCTTTGTATTTTGCTCCCAAGTAGACAGACTTTCTTGTATTTTTAATGTAGTCTTGAGAAACGCTTTTCCAGGATTCCTAAAGGACTTTCAAAGATTTTCACTCCAGTGTCTGTACTAGACCAGTTTCAGAGGAATGTTTTTGTTTATTAAGCCACACAGTGACCTACATAAAATCATTTCAACAACAAAGCACACCTAACTTAAAGCCTGAACCAGTGAAGAAACAGGGTCAGATGATTCCAATTGATCAGAAGAGGATCAGTATACTGGTGGTGCTGAATGCTGCGTGGTTGGAACACTTATATAGGCACCTTGTATGTTTAGGTACATTGCAGGCTGTCACAAAAAAAAAACATTTCTTCCATTTAATCAACGCAATATGCCACTTTGACAGACTTAAAATTGTATGTTGCACCAACAATGTGATTTGAAGTAAAAAATGTGGGGTGGCTCAAGACTTCTTCACAGTACTGCATAAGCAATACAGTTAAGAATTCTTGCAAAAAGTAAAGAATTCATGCAAATGAATTCATTTAAATAAAAAACAGCCAAACAAAAACAAAGACAAAAAAACACGTCTGTTTTATTGAATCCTGATTAGATGCTGATATTAAAGAAATCTTGTTTTGTGGTGAAAAAATGTGTGCGTGTGCGTGCGTGCGTGGGTGCGTGGGTGTGTGGGTGTGTGGGTGTGGGAGTAGACTGATTGTTTTAATCTCTAATGCTCTGTTGGCAAGCAGCCTTGGAAATTCCCTGTCCAGCTTTGGAGTTTGCTTCAGTCCAGCAAGTTTTGTGCCCATTGCAGCAGCACTCTGCTGACCTGGCTTCTTTACACAAATCTGTTTTAGTGTGACTTGACAGACACTAAGGCTTCAGTTTGTTCTTATGACAAGTTTAAGCGTGAATTTACTCTGACAATTTCCAGCTTGCCATTGGTGTGGGCGACTGGCTGCGTACATAGTTGGAGTATGCAGTAGATGGGACGTTACTCAGCAAGTGTCAGGCGTAAACAGTTAAAGCACTGGCTCTGAATCCAGATCCTTCTGGAACACAACAGGGATCCCCACACGGGGCCTCTTTCTGCCCTCTTTTGTCAATTCCCTGTTTTTTTGGCTGGCAGAATTAGCACCAAATGTTGGTATCCACTCACTTGCATAGGTCAGTTGTGGCAGTTTTCTTGTCGAAGTTGGTTCAGTTTTACTGGGATTAGAAAGGCTCATTTTTCACTAATACGTTATATAATTCTGGCAATTGCACTGCAGATTATGTAATTTTTAAGTAACTGCCAATATATTTGGATGCACTATTTAAAATGGGGTATTCAGTAGTGTATTCAGACAGCGATGTTTTTATTTTTCAGTATCCTTCTTGTGTTTACATCTGCTTCAAATGTTTGCACATGAATTTTCCATGGACCTGTTAACTCTGAAATACTCATTATTTCCATTGAGGCCAAAGGTGTGTATCTCTCCTACTTAAGAGGTGCACAAAGATTTTTTGTTGAGGGGGCAAAGGGAAATCTTTGTGCAGGCCAAGGACCAGATTGGTGCACCAATAAAGAAGGAGGATGGCTTCAAGGTTTTCACAAAAGTTTACTTACATAACGCTGACAAATGTATTTTTTAATCACCGTAATTGTTTCCCTTACATTCTGGCACACTGCCTTGCATTTAACTTCAGTGAAAGGATTTTCTTTACAGCAGTGGTCTCTAAATCTCCCCTTGTCTGTGGGCAACAACTTATTTTGCTGCATTCCTGCATTAGCAAGTAACTGGCAGCTATTTATATCTTTATTTATCTAAGCTGTAGTCAGCACACGGCCACAGCCTGCTACATGGTTTACATCACAAACATACATCAAAAATGGTTACAGAAACACAATGTCAGTAAGTCTAAAGTGGCAATTTGTCACACATGAACACACCACAGCACAGTGTGGAACAGTTCTCTGCAGTTCACCTGTTTACCTAAGTGAGGCAGTGGGTGGCCAATAACAGTGCACAGGGAGCAGTAGGCTATATGGGGACAGTAACTTCCTCAGGGGTAACTCAGTGGTGCAACCTGGGATTCAAACCCACAGCCTTCCAATTACAGGGGACAAAATCCTAACCACCAGGCAACCAGCTGCCACTAAAGTGTCAGTTTTTGTGACACATCACAGCACATCACACAGTGTGAAATTGTTCTCTTCATTAAACCCATTCACCAAAGTGACTGGGCAGGGGGCATCTTAAGGGTACCTCAGTAGTGTCATTAGCAGTTCTGGGATTAAAACCCACAACCTTACAAATGCCAGGGCAACCACCAAGCCACCAAATGCCCCTGGTCTCAGAATCTATACTAAGTTGAACTGAACTCTGGGATGTGCTGTGTATTGAAGGATATTAAGAAATGTCCAACAGTCCTGAAGAAATGTCATCCTATCTTGGTAAGCATTACAAAAGAGCTTCAATGCTGAAGCTTCAACATAAATGATTAGGCAGCCAATATTTTTGAGACCAAGGTTTTTTAATCATTGTTTCAAAAGTAACTTTTTTTTTAGATAATGAAAATATGCATGCTATTGTGCTGGAAGAGGTAAGGGACTCACTATAACAAAGTTGGATTGTTATAAACATGAAAAATGTATGTTGTAGAATTAAGAGTACCCTTCACTGGAACTAAGAGGCCCGAACCCTGACAATAATCCCCAGAATATTATCCCTCCTTCACTAAACTTTACTTTTGTAGATAACACAATAACACTTCCAGATAGTGAAGTGTGACTTGTCATTTCAGAAAAAATACCTCTATTGCTCCAGAGCAGCAGCAGCACACTTTACAGGCAGTTATGCAGCAGACTTTTACACCCCACCCTGAGATCTACTGCTTTGTTGCTTGCAGATGTTCCTGTTTTAAAATATTAGCATGCACAGTTATGGCACGGGCATCCTGTGAGATATGTATTTATATACACATGTATTGAGAGAGAGAAAGAGAGATAATGAGGGGGCTGAGAGGTCTAGGCCACTTTATTGCAGGCCAAATCAGACTTCCTTCCAGCTTTACTCTGAGCAGCCCTGGTTTAATTATGAAGTGCTCTGAAGCCTCCACTTGAGGCAGTAAACAAAACAATGTCTTAATTTCATCCGTCCCATTTTCCCACGCTGCCTACGATTTGTAGACCTGATTCGTGAAGCATCTTGGATTTCACGCTTTATGGGTAGACAAACAAACCGGACACAAACCCGCAACACAAACCTCAACACTCTTAATGGCTTTAGTTAGTTCAGCTTTAGTCTGTTTGTGGACAGTCTTCACTAAAAATAATTTTAAATGACAGTTTGAAATTATTTTTATCCTGTAAAAAAGAAAACTCTGTGATCTTTGATTTTGATAGTGTTTATTATTTAGTGCAAAATTTTAAATATAGACTTGTTGGTATCAGTTACTGTGGGTGAATGTCCCCATTTTTTAAAACAGCCCCCATTCCTAAGCATGCCACTAAATGCAACCCATTTTACTACCAATGTTTGTATTACATTTGAAAAACATTCTTTCACTGGAGGAGGGGGTGGAGAGGTCAGGGCAAGAAGCAGACCAAATCAAACATCCTCCAAAGCTCACTCTAAACAGCCTTGTGTTAATTATTAGTAAAGAACCACTTGATGGTAACAAACAAAACTCTTGTCTGGATTTTTATTCGCTAAAATAGAACAGTTTAATACAAACAAGATAACTTTTAACTTTTTTATCCATAAAAAAACATTTTTATCCCTAAAAAATATTTCTGGTTGCTGCACAAATCTTGTTAAGAACCGTTTTGACATACTTAATTTAATTTGATAAATTTCCTGTCTGCCTGGATTTTCTTGAAAGAAACTATTCTCCCGATGTTAGCAGTTTTTTATGTCAACATTTTTTGTAATTTGAGCTTATTTGTAGTCACATGAAATGCATTCATTCCTCAGCTGGCTGAATAGATAAATGAAAGAATTGCAAGCAGAGACTCCAAGGAACTATTTCATAGACCAAACAGTAACAGCCTCATTATAACCATACTGTATTTTAATCAGTTCTTTACAGAATCGTGTATTTTATCATGGTAAAGCTTCTCGACTTTTCAATAAGAACAAAGCTTTGACGTTTACTGATGTGAGACAAGCTTCCCTTCGAGATTAACTTGTTTGAAAGGGGGAAAAGCTCGTTCTAAAAATCAAAAACATTATTTTAATCACTTTGTTGCAGAGAGGACAGACAGAGCTGGGAAAGATTATTTCTTGGTCTCATCTTCTTTAGACAGGTTCTTGATTATCTCTTCTTTCTTGGCCTGCAGTCGTTCCTCTCTGCGTTTACGAGCCTCTCTGGTCTTTGAGCGACGAGCCTCTGCTTGGTCACTGTACAAAGAATATACAGAGATGATACCTATTAAAACTACATCTGACAAATCACAGTGTGCCCATACCACCATTATGGAAGCATGTAAAAACTGTGTATACTCCAAAAACCTTTCTTTGAATACAATAAAAAAATATCTGGATCCCTGAAGAACTAATAGACATTTCTTTAAAAACTGACTGAAATGTATGGTTCTTTAGAGCCGTGGCCCCCAACCTTTTTTGTGCCATGGACCAGTTTCATGTATAACAATATTTTCATGGAGCAGTACAGATCTAAAACAGAACTAAAAACATAGTGCATAAAAAGAAGAAGCTCCCCTAAGACATGTTTTTTTTTTTTTTTTAGCATTTTCCAAATAAAAGATATTTCATACCCTGATAATCAGTAAAATATTTTTTATTCTGTTTTTCTGTGCAGCCTGGTACTAAATGGCTCACGGCCACAGCCTGATAGTTGTGGACCTCTGCTTTAGAGAATAGTGGTTCTTCTCTGCTAACGTCCAAACAGTTAAGTGCAGGCTAGCTGGTTTAAACCTCCCCTACTACAATGTATCTCTGACTATGGTCTTTTTAAAATTCCAATGTATTTAGTAGGATTTTAGGATTAAGATTATAGTCAGAGGTTCACTGAGGTGAGGGAATGTTATGCCAGTTATCCTGCACTAAACAGTTTAGAAAGTTGTCAGAGAAGAACCACTCTTGGTATGCAAAAAAGTATACACAGAGGCATGAAGTTGATCTGAACACTTACGCCAGGAGTTTCTTGCGAGCCTTGTCTGCTTTGAGCTTGTGAATGTGTTCCATCAAGATTCGTTTGTTCTTGAACACATTTCCCTTTGCCTTTAGATACAAACTGTGGTACCTGTGAGGAAGAAAAACAATATGCCCTTTTAATTCTCTCCATTAAAAAAAAAGCCATGGCCTGACCAACACAATCCTCTTTAATAAAACTACTTTAATTCAAGCAATAAATATTATTTTCTGCCAAAGAAGAACTATATATATATATATATATATACATATGTCTGTCAATCTTCTTGCCCTCTCTGTAGCGCCTCAGCAGTCGCCGCAAAATCCGCATCCGTCTCATCCAGCACAGCTTCTCTGGCATGCGAGCATTTGCGGTTCCCTTCCTCTTACCTGTACAAATTAAAACAGCAGTCTTCAAAAATCAACATGAAAAACACTGACAGCATCAATCAATTTATTATGGTGCTGCTGGAGCTGAATTTTGTAACGTTATACCACAACTCTTCTTGCAATTATTATTTTGCCTTTTTTTGTACAAGACGTTAAAACATTTTTATCTGGGACCCATGATCAGTCTGTTAGCTGCGTCTGAGATCCAAAACAGATTTAGGATTGTCATGGCAACTCCAGACAGTATTACAATAGTTAACAGTACAGGCACTAAAACAAGTTTTCTGAACTTGCAGTTCAGGACCACTAGATGGTGCACAGTGCTTTGTTATCACTGGTCTGAAAGGAGGGGCCTTAACCCAGAGGGGTAAACGTTTAAAGGAGACATCTACGGAATACCTACTTCACTTGCTATATTTGGCCTTTAAAATGCACAATATAGCTCTGAATACAAGAGGCAGAAGGCAGTAACAAAGAACCTCATTTAAACATTTAGAATAATTACTTTATTACTTTATTTATCTATTGTATTTATATCCACCTCTCTTATAGACCACAGCATTTTGTGTACACAGCATAGTATATTTAGTACTAAGCATTTTGTGAGTATTTCTGGGGAGTTTTTTATATTTTTATGTTTTTTATGTCGATATTTTATGTTGTTCTTGTCTTTGTGTCTCTGTGTGTATATGCAGTAGTCATAGCATAAGCCGTTTTCTCCAGGATCAATAAAGTTTTCTGATTCTGAATGGTTCATTTTTTGGGAAGTAAAATCCAGTACAAGCATCTAGAATTATATTTATAAAGTTACCCATCCATAACATAATTTTTCAGGATTAACATGAGCATCAATCTAACATACAGTGTAATTTGTATGTGTTTTGCCCAGCCAGTACTTTCCTGTTTCATTCCATGTATTAAATACAATGAATTCAGAAAAATAAACATAACTAGGAGACAAAGCTGTTCTCAGCTAAAAGCAATGTTTTCATTTCATAAACAGTATTCTGGTACACACCGATGCCCATGTGACGGCCCTTCCTCCGTGCTAGTGTGTTCTTGCGACAGCGAGCACGGGAATGAACTGTTACAGGCTTCTTAATGATCAGGCCATCCTTCACCAGTTTCCGAATCTGCTGTCCTGAGATAGTAGACAGACCGGAGCAAAGTTAGCACATAACAAGCAATAGGGTCTTCAGCAGGTATGATCCGCTATTTGAACAGATCCGATGTGCTTACGGGAGTTTGCATTGGCAATTTCATTGGTTTCATTGGGGTCCAGCCACACTTTCTTTTTGCCACAGCGCAATACGCTGGACGCCAACCTCTTCTGAAGCCTGAGCATGCTGGAAGAGAAAAGGGTAAGACTGAAGAATTTGCAAACACCTTTTCTAACCTTTCTCCTTGAAATCAAAGGATTTTCCTGTACAGTTCTGGGAGGGCTTAATATATTGAAACATTGCTGTGAGAATTTGACAGCATTAAACCACAAGAGCATTAGTGAGGTCAGGACATGGTGACCTCTGCCTCATGTGTAGTTGCTCCAGAGCGACACATTGTTTTGGTAATGGTTTTCTACAAAGGTTACAAAGGCTATACAAACCGTATGTGTGCAATTGAACACCTGTGTCAACAATGTGAGTGCAGCTGAATTCAACACTTAAAATGGACATCTGGACATTTTGAGACATACATTATGTGGACAAAGGTATTGGGATGCCTGACAATTATGGACTTTAATAACATTGCATTCAAATACATAGACTTCAATATTGAGTTGGTTCTCCACTCTTCTTGGAAGGCTTTCCACATGAGGTTAGGGACTGATGTTGTGTAAGAAGGCCTGGCTAACAATCTCTGTTCCAGTTCACCCCAAAGTTGATGAATGGCGTTCTGTGTGGGCGAGCCAAAATCATCCAACCATGTCTTTATGGACCTTGCTTTGTGCACTGGGGCACCGTCATCCTGGAATAGAAAAAGGCCTTTTCCCCAAACTGTGTCCACAAAGTTGGCAGCACATGGTGATACATCTTCATATGCTGTAGCATTAAGATTACCCTTCACTGGAAGTAAGGGGCCTAGCCTAAACCCAGAGATTACAGGCATGTCCCAATTCTTCTGTCCATGTAGTGTATAGGGCCAGTGTTCAAACCCAGATTAAGAGTTAATAGGCTTTATGGTCATGAAACCAGAAAACTATATGTTGACATCATAGGTTTCTTCCAATCTCTTTTGTAACTAATGAAATAAGACATTAACAGATCCATTTTAACCTACATATATAAAATCACTGTTTATAAAATCTAATGTCCTTTCATTGTCGACTCCACCCCCCTCCCCCCCTTGTCTTTAGTGTTACAGTCTGTATTACACATCGTTGTTATTTAAATTTCTGCTGTTATCCTGGTAGCTGTTGACAATCCACCTCACTGTTCACTGTATGTATGTATGTATGTATGTATGTATGTATGTATGTATGTAT
>JBBPCW010258011.1:0-13035 GCA_037974425.1 Phenacogrammus interruptus
TACATAAAGTATTAGATTTAAGTATTACCAAAATAAAAAGTGACATAACTTAAATTATAAATACAATATAAATAAGGCCCTGCACAATATAAGACATTAAAGAAACCAAAATTTTAACAAAAAAGTGATCTTACAAAGACCTCTGGTGGTGTTTTTGGTACTGCCTTAACTACACCACCATCTCCTCAACCTTCACATAACCTGCTACAGCTTTACTCTCCTAGTCTTTCTTGCGGCAAAGTCATCTACAACATCGTCATATGACAACTGATTTGAGACCACATGGTTTATGCTTATAATGGCAAGTCCACCTAGATGTTCTTGCATCATAGTTTTAATTAGTTTGAGCTTAGAGAAGCTTCTTTCAGCAGCAGCCACTGTACCAGGAAGAGTGGCAGAGATTCTCAAAACAACCCACATGTGGGGGCAAATTATATTAGTTATATTAGTATAAAAGAAAAATGTCATGACATCATCTTTACTGTAACGTTACGTTACCTCTGTCTTTATCGCATTTTTCCTCCTCTTCTTTTCTTTTTTTCCTCCCCTGGGCACCAGATAATTTAGAACATTTTGACATGTTCAGTCAATGTTAGGCTTTGGGGCTGCAGAGCCCTGCACATATGACCCCCCCCCCCCCTTTTCCAACGAACCACAACCACCACCACCCCGCGGATGCGTACCCGCATGGATGGATGGATAGATAGATAGATAGATAGATAGATATTATTGTTGTTATTATTATTATTATTATTGTTGTTGTTGTTGTTGTTATTATATATTTTTTATTACACGACTACCACTACTGTTGTTATTATTACTATTTGTATTAGTTTTTTTTAGGGCTTATGCTTATGTAAGAACAATATTAAACATGACCTAACAGGAGTGCTTTGGTTAAATTTGAGATTATTGCCAAATATATATATATTACTGTCAAGTAAATATACAGATATATAGTAATTAGGTTGTTGTTGTTATTATTGTTATTATTATAGTTGACTTTTAATATAAATTAAATTACATGTCTAGTCACCCATTGGGATTATTTGGCACAAAAAAATTTAAATCAACATTTTAATGTGATGGGTGTGCCAGCTTTCTCAACATTAACCAGTCGAAATGAAAAAGACACACTGACAGAGACACTCGGAGCGTGTTTTCTGAGTTCAGCCTGTTTCTGTCTTTTGTTTTCGTGGCTGTCAGTTGAGAAAAAGCGGTCTCACACAGATATGTGGAGTGGAAGGGCAAAATCATTTTAACTGCCATCTCACCCAGCTGGGCATATTCCTCATAGCATGAGAGCCAGAACTCGGACAATGAACAGCCGGCCGAATCTCGAATGTAACCCTGCATCGCACGACAGCTCCATCTCTGAAATGGTGAACGGGTCTCGTACTCATTGCTTTTCCATGAGATGGGATTTTGAAGGGAAGTAAGAATCGAAATGACCCTCATCAGCCAGAGATGACAGACAGCTCTCGTAATGCGTGTGTGTAAAGTTGCGGGGGTGGGGCACGCAGTGACAGCGTCACTGAGATCAGACCTGATCTGACTGAATTTTGATTGGTGCAGAAGCGAGGTTTGAGAAACGCTGAATTAGATGAAGGAGGGGGGCGGCGTGGAGGGGGGAGGGGGGTGGAGCAGGGGGGCGGTGCCGCGGTGGCCTCATAGGAAAATTATGTATCCTCATTATTATTATTACTACTACTACTTGATAGGCTTTGCAAAGCAGGTGAATTCATGTGGGATTGTTCTTTTCATATTAAGACACATTAATACCAATTTTTAAGAATAGCGGAACATTACACTTTTTTTCTTCCTCCGTTTGTGGCGCCCCCTGGATGGATGGCGCCCTTAGCATTTGCCTATATTGCCTATGCCACGGGCTGGCCCTGCGTTGCACCCACAGCGGCCAAGAGTGTGCTACTGTTGTGGACAGCCGGGCCACATAGCATGACACTGCCCAGAGTCGGCGCCAAGTAAAGAAAGGTACGACCCAAGAGTGGGATGGCTGGGAGACACGGAAGGTCTCCGTGCGCAGTGTGCCGTCGAAGGGGTCCGCTGCCGAGCGTTGGTGGTTACTGGCTCCACCATCACGACTGTAAGGCCGGGAGTGTTGCCGCACACCCAGCCGCAGAGCCTGCCCGGCTGGGAAGAGACTAACCTGCAGCTCTCTACAGCCAAGATGAGAGGGAAGCGGCAGCTGACCATCACTGTAAACGGAGTGTCAGTTCGGCACGAGGTTTGGCTAGCAGATGTGTTGGAGGAGTGCATCCTGGGGCTCAACACGCTAGCAAAGTTAGAAGCAACGGTGGATGTCGTGGCGGGCCAGCTGCAAGTGGCTACAGGGAAACGCCTGCCCCGGCAGAGTGGCAGAGACACCGATGCGGCTGTGAACGTGACTCACCCAGCGGCTGGACCGTCTCCAGAGTCCCGCCAAGCCATCCAGGAGCTGTTACGGAGAGACAGCAAGGGGCCCAATGAGGGGCAGCGGGCCGAGTTGGAATTACTACTGGCGCACAACGAGGACCTGTTTGCAGCCAGGGATGAGGAGTGCACTCGGATGGGCCTGGTTCAGCATCACATTGAGACGGGGAACGCCGCCCCGATCCGCCTGAGGCCGCACCAACTGTCGTTGGTCAAGCATCAAGCGGCTGAGCAGAAAACTGAGGAGATGGCTGCAGCTGGAGTTATCGAGCCATCGGACAGTCACTTGGCAGCCCGGGCGGTGCTGGTCAGGAAGAAGGACGACAGTTGGAGGTTCTGCATGGACTACAGGCGCCTCAACATGGTAACTAAGAAAGACTCCTACCCTTTACCGTGTATAAATGATGCGCTAGACTATGTCGCGGGCTTACGTTGGTTCACCTCGTTAGACATGCGTAGTGGGTATTGGCAGGTCGAGCTAGCCGATAGCGCTAAACCTAAGACGGCCGTTACTATTGGGCACGGTTTATGGCAGTGTTACCAGCAGTGGCGGCATCCGGACGGACAACGTGTGTTGTGGCAGCTGCTGGTGCCCCGTGGGCTGCGGGAGGAAGTCCTGCATTCAGTCCACGGCGCAGTAGAGGTTGGACACTTCGGGGCGTCGAAAACGCTATCACGGCTTCGCAGCCGTTTCTGTTGAGCTCTTTGTTCACTGCTGTGCTTGCACAGCCAAGAAAGGACCGGGGGGTCAGTCGCGAGCGCCAATGCAGACATACGTCATGGGGGCTCCCATGGAACGCGTGGGGGTAGACGTCTTGGGACTGTTTCCATTGACGGATATGGGGAACCGTTACGTCCTGGTCGCGATGGACTATTTTACAAAGTGGCCTGCGGCGTACGCCATAAAGGACCAGAGCGCGGTAACCGTTGCGGATAAGTTATCAGAGGAGTTCTTCTGCCGGTTTGGGGTGCCGGAGGAACTGCACAGTGATCAGGGGCATAACTTTGAAACTCAGCTATTCGGGGACATGTGTCGGCGGCTGGGTATTCACAAAACACGCACCACGCCACTTCACCTGCAGAGCGACGGAGTAGTGGAGCGGTTTAATCACACGCTGGTAACCCAGATTTTGGTGGCTGAGCACCAGAGAGACTGGGACCGACACTTGCCCCTGGTCCTGTGGTCTTACCGCACCTCAGTGCAGGAGAGCACCCAGAGTACCCCCGCGGCGCTTACGTTTGGCCGCGAACTGAGGACGCTCGTGGACTTGGCGTTCGGGCCTCCCCCAGAACCTGAACTCGTGGAGCCGCCCAGGCTGGACTGTCTTTGCCACCTTCGGGAGCGGCTCCGGGTGGGTCAAGGACTTGCGAAGGACCGCCAGAGTGGGGCTACAGCGCAGCAGAAGCACGCCTACGATGTGAGCAGCTGGGGGCAGGATTTCGAGCCCCGCGCACTCGTCTGGGTTTACCGGAAAAAGGGGCGGAGTCCCAAATTGGATAGCCACTGGCGGGGACCGGGAGAGGTCCTGGAACGTTTAAGCAAAGTGGTCTATCGGGTAAGACTGGGGGGCCTCCGCAAAGCGGTGGTCCTGCACAGAGACAGACTGGCTCCATATCGGCCATAGGCCAGTACGAGGGACTCGGGAGAGCCGAACATTGGGGCGACTGAGTCACCGGGCCAGGTAGGCCAAGGGGAGGGGGAACCGAGTGGTGGGGGCATAAGCTCTGCCCCGGGGATCACACCACGGGCGCCCCGTAGGCGAAACCTGCCAGCTCGTCTGAGGGACTGTGTGTTAGGCTCGTGGGGTGGCCGTGGACGACGCACCGCCTCAGAGGGGGCTGTGTGACGAGCTGGCGGGCAGAGACTGGCTCTCATGAGCCTTTGGTTTTTTTAATGTGGGAACCGATCATTTATCAGTTCAGGCCAATGACAGAAACAGTTTGTAGTAGTTATTCAGTAATGTAGTGTGAGTAAAAATGATAAATCAGTTTAAATGTAAAATTACACTGGGGTATTGAGGCAGGCAGCTGGCCTGTGGTTTTTATTAACATGATCAATATGAATGATTAGTTCAAGCTAGTGATAGAAGAGTTGCTAGTAGTTATTCTGTAACGCTGTGGTATGATGATGAACCATTTTAAATGTATAACGTTTGTGCCTGTGCAAATATTTAAGAGAAGGCAGAGGAGAATAGTGCTGTTTTTAGCAGCTTTCTAAAGCTACAGTAGGTGCATATCTAATAGTAACTGGCAGCTTGTTCCAGCAGCGAGCTGCATAGTGACTAAATGCCGTTTCACCATGTCTTGTTTCAGATCTTCTCACCACTAGCTGTGCAGCTCCTGCAGATCTACCAGGAATATATACTTCAAGCATATCAGAGATGTATGTAGGACCCAAACCATTGAGTGACTTGTACACAATAAGTAAAGTCAATTCTGCACCGAACTGGGAGCCAGTGCAAGGACCTGAGGATAGGAATAATGTGTTCTCTTTTCTTGGTTTTGGTCAGAACTCTGACAGCAGCATTTTGAATGAGCTGGAGCTGTCTAATTGACTTGTTGGAGATCCCAGTGAGGAGAGCATTACAATCATTAACCCTGCATGAAATGAAGGCATGGGCCAGTTTCTCTAGGCCTTGTTTGGACAAAAAATCTCTAACTTTAGCAATGTTTTTGAGGTGCCAAAATGTTGACTTTGTGACGGCTTTGATGTGATCATCAAAACTAAGGTCTCCATCCATGATTACTCAGAGGTTTTTGACATGGGTGGATATCTTAAATGATATAGATTCCAGGTGGGCACTAACAGTTGACCTTCCCTCTTTATTACTAAACAGAATAATTTCTGTTTTGTCTTTAGTTAACTGGAGAAAATTATGATGCATCCAGTTATGTACTTTCTCAAGGCACTGACACAATGAGTTTATTGGGCCAAAGTTACTTGGTGAGAGAGCTAGATAGATCTGAGTGTCATCTGCATAGTCTGACCGTCACGTTCCCCCGAGTTTCCCCTAAGGACACACGACCGTAGGCAGGCTTCCATGTCTTTGGATTGTCTTTATTAGAATCATACTGTAACAGAAAAGGCATGTGGGCCAAAACTCAAGAATTCTCAAATAAAGTGCAAAACTGTAACTGAAAGCAACTCTTCTACTACAGAGCAACTGTGGCATAAGGAGACACACTACACGGGACATTGGCGACGGTTAACCCACAACTAAGGTTCACATAAACACAACTTAAATAGTCTCTCCAATAAACCCTGAGTACCCCCTACAGCTGATACCCATCATAGCTGGGGTACTCAGGGTGTCAAAATAAAAGACACACAGCACATAAGCAAAACACACAGCACATAATCAATAAACACAAAACCCCAGGACGCCCTCTAGCGGCCGTCCCTGCACACAAACACCCCAAGGTATAACACTGACTACACTCTGGGTTTCTCTCCCTCTTTACATTCTGGTAAGGTGAACTTAAAACTAATCCGTGTTCTAGATAAAAAGTCAGTGAGGTGGTGACATAAAGAATTTCAAACCTGCGGCTGAAATGTGTAGAATATGACACTGGCACAAAGAACAAAGTGAAAATAATCTAGGTTTTCAAATAGATAGATATACACTAAATAGACAAAAGTATTGGGACACACTTGTTTTGGGTTTGGCTAGACACTAGACGATTTGGACAACACCATGCTTCCAACTGTGTGGACGCAGTTTGGGGAAGAACTTTTTCTATTCCAGCATGTACCCCAGGGTCCATAAAGACATGGTTGGTTGAGTTTGGTGTGGAAGAACTTGACTGGTGTGAACTTTGGGATGAACTGGAACGGAGATTGTGAACAAGGTTTTCTCATCCAAGATCAGTGTCTCACATCATAAATGCTCTACAAATGAATGGGCACTAATTCTCACAGAAACACCATAATCTTGTGGAAAGCCTTCCAAGAAGAAAGGAAGCTGTTACAGCTGTAATAGGGGACCAACCTATTGTTGTGATAGTCATGCGTCCCAATACTTTTGTCTATATAATGTAGTAATTGATTTATTTAAACATTTAGTAGGACTCAATAGCCTTTTCAGTTATAGCCTTTTCAGACTGTTTCAGAAGATGAGTAGGGATGTACAGTCAAGCTGGAATAAGATTTTGAACTGTCTTGTCCAGATCGACCCCTCCGTGTTTGAGAGTCGTGAGATGGTGCAGAGCCTGGCATTTGGACTGTCTTTCCAGCAGCGAATGGATATGAAGTCAGTGGTGGTAATGAGTCTTCCTCCTGAGCTGTTGCAGTAGGGCAGCAGAGCAGATAGGCCTATTTCCTCTGACTGCAGGACTCTTTTAGTGAAACACTGCCAAACTTTTGCTGAGGCCCTTCAGCACAACACCGCCAGCGTCATGCCTTTCTTTAGCGCTGAGGCACTGCTGCAACTTCAGGAGCCTCAGCATGGCGGCAGGTTAGTCAGCTCACTCACTTGTGTCTTCAGAAAAGTACATGAGATCCTACATAGTATGAATTAGGGCTAATAACTGAAATACTGGATCCATTCATTATGTCTGTATTCACTTCTATAGGCTTTTTCTACAAAATTTGTTGTCTAAATTACAACATATTTAATCAGCAAATAACTTTAAAACAGACAGTTAATGTTCAAGGTTCAAGGTCACTGTATTGTCAGCAGCTGTGTACACATACATAGTAGAATGACATGTTTCTCCACGTGCCACAGTGCAACATATATCAACAGAGTGCATTATTTTATTTCTTAGCTTCTTGTCTTTATTTAATTGTATTAATATCTATGATTAATGTTTAAACACGTGATATACTGTAACTGAGCTCAGGGTAAGCATTCTTGGGAAAAATGCAACATCAGCAAGTTCTAAAATATCACACATGGCTGTTAAAATGAACCCCAAATTTAGGCCAAGAAAACCACTTGCTGTTTTGTGTCAGTTCTCAATGGCTAGTCTCACCAAAGTGTTGGAAAGGTAAACGTTTTGTCCATGTCTTTTCTGCAGTTGCTGGATGATTATTTCTATACAATTACATTCCGTTCTGTACTATAGATGCAAAGTAGTTTTATGTATATTTAGTAAATCGTGTATGTTATTTCCAGTTCACCTGCATTGTGCTCTTCAGGTATACTGCAGCAGCAATTAGAACCACCGAACCAGTGAGCAGTGGCACACTTTATCTGGACAAGTTCGTAGTGAGTGGCAGTAAACAGGGCCAGGGCACCAGTCAGTGTATCCGCCAGGACCTGGGCAAACTCTTCTGGAGGTCCCGCTCAACCAAACGCATTAACACATGGTGAGTTAGAGATCCCTGCCATTCACATGTAACCATCAAAGAAGGGTTTTGATGATGTGGTAAAACTTGAACAAAAACATAAATGAACAAAAAACATAAATCTAAAACATGAATTAAAAAATCAAATGCAGTCGGAGAAATGCAGCTTTTCTACTTTATTAAAGAATAAAGCAGCCTCACGGGTCCAGGAGAGTGTTGATCAGGCTTTTACAGATTTTACATCTACCTTTAAATGATTCCCCCTCTCTTTTTACCGCCTTTAGTCAATAGCACACAGAGTTAGATTTTCAAATTCTATACTTTCAAGTTCTTTTCCTGTGATACTCTTCCCACCTTTTGTTCACGTGCTTTGGCCAGGCTATGTATAGCATGGGCGTTTTTTACGATTTTTCACAGTATCGAAAAATCTCTACCGAAGCTAGCAGCAACAACAGCTTACTGCAGCTCTCTGAATGTTCTGCTAACAGTTACATTTTCCTAGTTGTTTACCATCATTCACAATGAATGAATGAATTAATCAATGAATGCATGAACTGGAAAATTCAGCGATCTGAATTTAATTTTGTGGGATAACTCGTGAACATTACAAAATCTCAATTTTCATTATTGTTGTATTATTTTGGCACAATTCAGATTACCCTAATCACAGTAGCAGAATATGAACATTCATTCATTTATTTATTTTTTGTAACCACTTAATCCTTACTAGGGTTGCAGGTACCCGAAGCCTATCCAAGGGCCAACAGGCACAAGGCAGGGACTCACTCTGTGCGGGTCGCCAGCCCACCATAGGAAAATTAACTTAAAATTTTGCCCACCACATGCTCAAGTCTGCCATTCAGCTTGTCAGTATCAGCCAGGTGGCTTTTGTAAAGTTATATTTTAAACATGGAAAAATGATGATAGCCGAAGATCATGGATTTGATGTTGCCATTATTAAGTGGTGCCATATAACCTTACACAAGGTTCAAAATACCTCAAAATAAACTTGATCTTGTGGTTTACAGCCTTTACGCTTAAACTGGGGTAGATTTTGTGTTTTTTCCCCACCTGAAACCCTGCTGTTACTCAGAGCATCTGTCCTGAATAAGCTAAGATTTAAGACAGATTTCCACTGTATAGTTTCATTTTAATTTAAAAAGCATTTTGGTGGTTAGAGTTAGCAATTTACAGTTGCATGTATAGTTCTAGAGCTATTTCAAGAAAATGAGCAAGTACAAGAGTGGCTTGTTCTTTTACACTGTGAAATGTGTAGATTTATGGTATGAAACCTTGCGATTTCCATTATTGTTGGTCAGCTGCTCTGGGGTTGAGAGTTGGCAACCCTAAACATCAGTGTCTGATAAATCAGCATACATTCTCACAGACATGCTCCAAAATGTACACAAGCCTTTTCAGAAGAGTGGAGGCTCTTTTAGCCATGAAGATCCATAATAATGCTCATTGTTTTGTAATGAAATGTCCAACAAACAGTTAGCTTTGATGTTAGCACATATGTTGAACTACATGATGTTATATCCCCACAGAAACATTCCAAAATCTTGTGGAATACAATGTCATTAAAATCCCTGATGGTGCAATGTTAGTAACTCGCAAACAGTGTGTACAGTCACCCAGGTGTGTCATAGGTTTCCTTGTAACAGAGACTGTGTTTAGGGATGGGAGGTGATGCACTTCCCACTATCAGCCCCACCCCTTCACTTGTCACCACTCAGCATTTTTTTTTCAGCTTTTCAGAGACTGTGTGCTCAGTGGCAGTCATTGGCCAGGGAGCCGTTCAGATCTTATGGGAACATGTACGTCAAGACCTGGACAAACTGGATCATCTCAAAACTTCACTGGTGAGATAGTTCCATATCATAATTTATTTAAATGGAATAGAATAGAACATAATAAAGGCATCTCAAAGACCATTTAATGTACAGACGTGTGATGCATAGATTCAACGACATAAACACCCCCTTTGCTGTTCATCCATTGCTTCTGCTCATATGGAAAGACACTTTGGCTTTTAACTCATATTTTTATCTGACCGGAACAAATAAAAATGAATTAATGTTATGAAACACTTGTCAAACCCTGACATCTGACATGTAGAATGGGTATGTATTATGTTATGTCTTGGGTTCAGATAATGAAATATGAATGTGATAAATGACTGGTTGAGAGACGGAACACCCAACAGCAATTGTAAATGGAATGGTATTTACTCAGGAAGAGGGTGTATTTACAAGCTTTACATATATATGTAATTGTATTTACAAATATATACACAAATACTACATACACACACACACAACACAATACAACACAAGTAGTATATACAGAACTCAAGTAGTACTTACTAATTCTGGTTTGAGGACAGACAACACCAAAGAAATGAACACAACTAAAAAGAACCTAAACCAAGTTAACAAACAAAAGTACTACAAAGAAACCCAAAACTAACCAAAAATCTACCCAAAGTGTCAACACAAAACAAAGTCAACACTGAACCAAAGATTTAAGGAAAGAACAAATCTCTAAATATCACAAGCACAGGATTGTCACAAGAAAACAGAGCAGGCAGTTCTGACGGCTGAGAAATGAATGCTGCCCAGCCGGTTGGACAAATAAACGGAAAAAAAACAGGAACAACATTAAAGCCTATCAGCTTGGCTGTCTTTATTATAGTAGAAGAGAGGGAGGTAGTTTGGATATTAAAAACAGATTAGAGGGTCTGCAGAACTTCACATCAAAACATTAGGATTGGATTATACACAAAATAAGAGGACTTAATTTTCACCAAAGTGAAAACATAACATGGCCATTTGTATTTCAAACCACTCCATTAAATTATGACTGTCTTGATTGGTCTTTTATGGTGTTTGGAGATTTTAATGACTTCTGTTGAACTGCATGTATTACCATGTACCATTTATTTCTGCTCTGCAACGTTTGGATTAGTCTCTTATGTTATAAAACAGCTTGTCTAAAACACCAGAATCACCATGTGCTTGCTTCATGCTATTGTTACAGTTACTGAAAAAACTAAAAAACAGTGGTAAATGCATTGTTTCCAGGAGAATTTGCTTCTATTCATACACTATATTGGGAGACACTTTGAATACAGGTGGCCCCTTACTTCCAGTGAAAGTCAATCTTAAAGCTTCAGCATACCAAGGCCTTTTGCACAATGCCATGCTTCTGACTTTGTGGTCACAGTTTGGGGAAGGACCTTTTTTACTCCAGCATGACTGTGTCTCAGTGTATAAAGCAAGGTCCATTAAGATGTGGTCGGATGAGTTTGGTGTGGAAGAACGTGACTGGCCCCTACAGAGCCCTGACTTCAACCCCATCCAACACCTTTGGGATGAACTGGATCAGAGATTACGAGCCAGGCTTTCTCGTCCAACATCAGTGTCTGACAAATGCTGTATAGAACGAATGGGTATGAATTCCATTAGAAACTTCATTTTGTGGGAAGCCTTCCAAGAAAAGTGGAGGTTGTTAAAGTTGTAAAGGGGTCTATGTGTTTGAAGAAAATGCTATTACAGTCCCTCTTGGTGTAATGATTAGATGTTCCAATACTTTTGTCCATGTAGTGTACACCAGTTTTTGTTTGGGAAGCGCTCCAACCGGTTTATGGCTTGTGGCTTACCACAGGGTGAGACTGGTACAAGTACGTACAGAATAGAAAACAAAGACCTTAGATAACCCTTAGGGAAATATCACATTTTCACCTGTAGAGACATGTTTCCTGAGTGCAAAAAATGCAGCAAAAACTCTTGTTGTCACTAAGTAAACTCTATGGGGGCAGCTGTGATGGCTGTAACAGCAGAAGTTAGTAACAACTACACTTTGTGGAGAAACATATTGGGACGTCTCACCATTACACCAACAGGAATTTTAATGACATTGTATTCAAATACATATACTTTAATATGGTGTTGTTGGGCACCATAGCCCATGGGGCAGATGGTAGCCTAGTGGTTAGGGCATTCGCCCTGCGACCAGAAAGTTCGATTCCCAAGACCGCTAGGCACCACTGAGGTACCCTGAGCAAGGTACCGTCCCACACACTGCTCCCCGGGCGCTGTGTTCGTAGCTGCCCCCTGCTTCACTTGGTGAATGGGTTAAATGCAGAGGAAGAATTTCATGCTGTTCACAACATGTGCTGTGGTGTGTTCACATATGACAAATTGTCACTTTCACTTTACTCTTTGCAGCTACAACAGCTTCCACTCTTCTTTGAAGGCTTGCCACAAGACTTTGGAGTTTCTGGCTCACAATTTCCATTCCAGTTCATCCCATAGATGTTGGATGGATTTGAGATCATGGCTTTGTGTAGGCCAGTCCAGTTGTTCATCACCAAACTCATCAAACCATGTCTTTATGGATGTTGCTTTATGCACTGGGTTACAGTCATGCTGGAATAGAAAAGGGGCTTCCCTCAACTGTGTCCACAAAGTTGAAAGCATGGTGTTGTCCAAAATGTCTTGGTATGCTGAAGCATTAACCCTTTGAGGTCCATACTAAGGAAATTATTTCTTTCCATTTTTTATTTATTTAGGACAACAATAACAACATTTTTTATTTTTTTAAAAAACAGACCCTACAGTTTTTGAGATTTAGGCCTCTACCAAACGGTTGAGACGTCTGTTCATAATAAAAGTATCCAATGCATTTACAAATGCCAAAAAACATTAAGAAAACTCAAACTGCTAAGTTTCTCAAGAAAAAGCTTGCTGGTTTTGCAACAGCACAAATGTGATTTGGTGGTGTTTGGCAACAGCACAATTTTTTTGGCCTGTGGTGCAAGTGCACTAGTGTTTTTGGTCAGGGGTGCAACTGCACTAATGTTTTTGGTCAGGGGTGCAACTGCACTAATGTTTTTGGTCAGTGCTGCACTGCTTTTTTTCCTTGATATGGCCATGTGATGCACTTTATTTCTGATGGTATACTACAAAGAATTCCTGCTTTGCTTTTAAACACAGGAATACATTGTATTTCTGGAATTTCCATCTTGAAACACCCTTTGGACACATGGGTGCCTCCCCGCTTCTCAGAGGGAAGTGGCAAATGTGTACATAACGCACATCCGGTTGTGGCTGTGAGAGTCTTGGGTGTTTTGTTTTCTGAGATGAGATATGTGGTGGAGAGGATGATGTGGTTTAAAAGATGAGCTTGTTGAAGCAACATCCCCCTCATCCATGGAATCAAAATAAGTGTCCCCATTCTCTTCTGCTTGTGCAGGCAGATAATCAGGATCACTAATTTGGTCATCACCATCACTTAGATCAGCATCAGAGTCT
>JBBPCW010258111.1:0-13025 GCA_037974425.1 Phenacogrammus interruptus
AATCCATTCATCCTCTCCTGAATACAGTGCAGTCGTTCTTCCCCTTCACAAAAAAGCCCCCAGAGCATGATGTCTCCGCCCTCAGCTTCACAGCAGGGATGGGGTTCTTTAGAGGCAACTCCTCCTTTTCCTCCAAACACGGCGAGTGAAGTTTAGACCAAAAAGCTCTATTTTGGTCTCATCTGACCACATGACTTTCTCCCAGGCCTCCTCTTGATCATCCAGATGGTCACTGGCGAACTTCAGAGGGGCCTGGACATGTGAGGACTTGTGGCCTTGTTTTTGGCGGCCGATCTTAATTTTAGGTTTAGTCTAGTCTTTGCATCAAGCTGTGTTTTTTTTTTTATTAGTCTAAGTCACGTCCATATTCTTTTTAGTCCAGTCAAGTTTCAGTCGACTAACATCTAAGCATTTTAGTCTTATTTTAGTCAGAATTATCCACAACTATTTTAGTCTAGTTTTAGTCAATGAAAGTTTTTTGTAGTAATGCAATTCTATTCAACCCAGTCAATAGAGTATAATACTTATGTATTATAGTATAATAGGTGTTCAAATACTTGTGTTCCTCACTGTAATGCATTTTGTGCATTGGACTCTTCTGTATGTAGTAATTTGATTAATAATGGCCTTTGTTCCTTTTGCATGAACACAAGTATTGGTGGAATGGAAAGAATACATTTGTGCTTTAGTCAGAGATTATGATGCACACAGATGCCTAAATGAACTGTTTCGATAAACTGTAAGCACATCAATTTATTCCCAGATCTGTAATTCTGTTTCACTGTAGTGCCAGTCTCGAGGATCGTTTTGGATATCTGATGTGGAACATTTCAAAGCATGATGTAAGACTGATCTGTATAATAAAATGTTTTATTTCTGTAATCATAACACATTGCTTTTTTTTTGACACTGAAGGGTAAAATATAAAAAAGCAGTTTACTTCAGTGTAACAAAGCAGCTCTACATAATCCAGAGGTGAGGAAGAACTTCTTAATAGCCTACTGGAGGAAGAAACCTCAGGAGGAACCAAGTCAAAGAAGGGGGGACAGTCCTCTGGTCGACCTGGAGGGTGAGAAGTAGACTCTATGGAGATAACTAACAATAGAAGGCGTTTGTGTACAAAATCATTTGAACAGCTAGGAACAGTTAAGAGTCCGTTTTTGTTGAGGTCTGAGTGAGGAGTAGTCTGAGAGTCTTCAGTCCACAGCAACAGGAACAACGATCTCCGGAGCTTTTCAACAGCAGCTGGCTTTGAATGTGGAGTCATAAGCCGCCGAACCAGTCGAGCAACGGACCCCAGTGATAACAGATCAGAGACGGTGCCCCGATTGTGATCAGTCCGACTCGACAGATCCACTGGGAGAAAAGAGTTCGTTCTGCTGAAGTTTACATGGTAAATTTCGAACTGTGATGAGAGCAAATTGAGACTCTGGCATAATTACAGCAGCCTATCCAGAAAAGTGTATGAGGAAACACGAGAGCACCCAGAGACACAGACCTCTCCATAAACGAGTGAACGTGAAAATGAATTAGATTAGATTGACTTTATTAATCCCACAATGGGGAAATTCCTTAGAAACAGCAGCAGTAGTGAGAAAGACAGTTTAACAGGATCCGTAGGATCAAAAATAACGATATAAGAACAAAGAAAGATCAATATAAAACAATTATGGAAGGCTTGACTAAACAAGTAGGTTTCCAGTCTGCACTTAAAAACTGAGGGCATGTCAGTCACGAACTTTTGGTTATGTTTTTCCAGAGCTGGGGGCTTTTATAAGAAAAGCTGTAGATTTCATAAACTTGGGGGCGAGTAAATGGCGTGAACCTTGAATTCTCAGTGAGTGTGGAAGTTCATGGCAAGAGATAAGTTCACAGAAGTATTTGGGTGCGAATACATTCTTGGCTTTATAGAACTGGCTTTTATTATAAAATGTATAGAGTTTTATAATAGATATGAAATTTGTTCAAAACCAAATCAAGTCTTTATAATATTGGACCAATGTGGCTGAGTTCTAGTGAGGACTCGAGTTGCACACCTTCATTACTTGCTGAAGCTTATTTAGGCTCCTAGTGGAGCAACAAGGGAGAGGGGGTTCAGTCCCGAAACGGCACCTGGCAGGAGGATGTGACATCACCGGCACGCGGCCAGGTAAGTAGCGTCAGTGGCAGGTTCCGGTTTTGTCCGTCGCTTCACAGTGACAGGAGCCGTAGAAAGACTCCTACCCACCACCGCTCCTGGACGTAAACCAGGGATTCCACGCTAGACTGGAATACATAAATAAATGGAGGACATATTTAATATTGTGGCAAACTGTGGAATCAGGTGAGACAGGAGCAGAGGAATTCATTTTCTTTGTCTTTATTTTTAATCACACAGCAACACACAACTTCTGCCTAGCCCTGCAGAGCACCGACTGAGGAGCTAATCTCCTCAGCCCCTCCCTTACTCCCCAAAAACCCCAACATTATGGTGATGAGCTACACCTGTAGCTCATCACCCCCCCCCAACCCCACCCCAAAAACATCACGTACCCCACGTACAACAAGCACCCCCCTTGGCCCAAACATGAACCCCACAAGAACTCTTAAAGGGCCAGCTCGTCACACAGTGCCCCGCTAAGTCCTGAGCCGTCCTCGGCCACTACTGTACCCACTACAAAGTCCTGGAGGCAAGCTGGCAGCCTAAGTCTTCTCCGGGCCCTCCTGGAACCCCCCCGTGACCCACAGTCACTCAAAGTGTCCGTCTCCCGGCCCAGTTCACCCACCTGTGTAGGTCCCTCAACCTGCCCACAGTCCTGCTCCCCAGAGTTCATTTCCCCACAGTCCTTTGGGTGGTACGGGGCTAATCTGTCCCAGTGGACGACCACCACTTTTTGACGGTCACCCACCTGCACCCGGTAGACCACCTCTCCCATGCGCTGCAGCACCCTGCCCGGTCCGCGCCAGTGGGAGTCGAGTTTAGGACTCCGCCCCTTTTTCCGGGAGGGGCAGTAAACCCACACACGCTCTCCTTCCACAAAGTCACGGCCCCGGCTGCGCAGGTCGTATGCCCGCTTTTGTCTGGCGGTGGCCCCCCCTTGGCTCTCTCGCGCCAAAGCATGGACCACCCGGAGTCGCTCCCGCAACCGCTGGGCATAGTCCGGTGCGGGTGGCCCCTCAAGTTCAGGTTCCGGGGGGGGGCCCAAACGCCAAGTTGTCCGGCGTCCTCATTTCCCGGCCGAGCATCAGTGGGGCAGGGGTGCACTGTGTGCTGTCCTGCACCGCCGTCCGGTATGCCCACAGCACCAAGGGCAGATGACAGTCCCAGTCGCGCTGGTGGTCTGCAACCAGGATCACCAATTGGGTGGCCAAGGTGTGATTAAAATGTTCGACCAGGCCATCACTCTGTGGATGCAGGGGAGTGTTCCTGGTTTTGTGTATGCCCAATCTGGTATACACCTCAGCCATTAGCTGAGCCTCGAAGTTGCGACCCTGGTCGCTGTGGAGCTCTTCTGGCGCCCCGAACCTGCAGAAGAACTCCTCCACCATCTTTGCCGCCACTGTTTTCGCGCTCTGGTCAGCAATCGCGTATGCCTCGGGCCACTTCCTGAAATAGTCCATGGCCACCAAGACATACCGATTGCCGGCCTCAGAGTGCGGAAACGGCCCTAACATGTCTACGCCCACCCTTTCCATAGGCGCCCCCACCACATACACCTGCATTGGTGCGAGAGACTGTTCTTCCGTCCTCTTCTTCGCAGTGCATGCGTCACAGCATTTTCGCGGTGTCGAAGTGGCCAACCACTGTGGCACTTTGGACTGAGCGCAGGACCTCATGACGCAGCCCACGGGGCACCAGCTGCTGCCACCACTCACGCTGCCCCTCGGGGTGTCGCAAACGCCGATAGCATAAGACCCCTTTCATGGCCAAATTCTCCCACTGAGGCCGGAATGCTTTCACCTCCGTCTCAGTGGCTGAAATTTCCTCCCACTCCGGTCGCCGCCACCGCTCGAGCCAGCCCCGGACCTTCCCAATAACTGGGTCGCCCTCCTGTTCTCACCGCAACCTATCCGCGTCCACCCCGCCATCCAACTGGATGGCCACCGCGAACTGCTGCTCGTCAACCCGCTCCCTTTCTTCGGCTCGTGCGCAGTGCTGACATGCCCCCCCTTCGCACAGCCAGCACAAGAGCGCATCTGCGTTGCAGTATTGTCGCCCCGGTCTGTGCTGAGCGTCAAAATTGTATTCCTGAAGCACCTCTATCCACCGTGCGAGCTGGCCCTCGGGGTTCCGAAAACTGAGGAGCCAGGTCAGTGACGCGTGGTTTGTGCGAAGCAGGAACCGTCGCCCGCACAGATAGGGTCTGAAATGGCACAGACTCTTTACTACTGCGAGCAGCTCTCTCCACGTCACGCAGTAGTTCCGCTCCGGCCTGCCCAGGGCGCAACTAAAATAAGCGACGACGCACTCCCCCTCTCCCGTCACCTGTGATAAGACGGCACCGATGCCTTCATTGCTCACATCAGTATCCACAACGAACAGCTTGTTCAGGTCTGGGCTCGTCAGCACCAGCACTTTGCCCAACGCCTCCCGCAGCTGTGCGAACTCCCCCCCCACACTCGTCGGTCCACCGGAATACTCCCCCCTTCTCCGTAAGCCGGTGTAAGGGCTGCGCTATGGTGGCGAAATCGCAAACAAACCGCCTGCAATACGAGGCAGGCCCCAAAAAGCTCCGCATCTCTTTTACGCTCCGCATCGTCGGCCAGTCACGCACCGCTGCAACCATCCATGGTCCCGTAGCTACCCCCTCTGCGCTCACTATATGTCCCAAAAAGGCCACTCGTTGGCGGAAGAATGCGCATTTTTTTGGATTAAGCTTCAACCCCACCACGCGAATAGCCCCCAACACTTTGGTCAGATTCTCCCTCGCCCCCTCGAATGTTTTAGCGTGTACCAGCCAAGTACACTACGCATTTGGTACATGGTATACGCCAGAGTACGCGCTCCATCAGCCTCTCGAATGTGGCTGGGCTGTTACAAAGCCCGAACGGCATCACCTTGAAATTCCAAAGGCCGTGCCCAATGGTGAATGCCGTTTTAGGCTTCGCGTCCTCAGCTAACTCGACCTGCCAGTACCCGCTCCCCAAATCTAGGGACGTGAACCACCGCGACCCCACTATCGCGTCCAATGCATCATTTGCGCGTGGCAAAGGGTAGGAGTCCTTCATGGTCACCTTGTTCTGGCGCCGGTAGTCCACGCAGAATTGCCAGCTGTTGTCTTTTTTTCTCACCAGCACGGCTGGGGCTGCCCACGGGCTGTCCGATGGCTCAATCACGCCAGCTGCCGCCATCTCCTCGACCTTTTTCTCTGCCGCCTGCTGTTTGTCCAGGGAGAGCCGGTGTGGTTGCAGGTGGATTGGTGCAGCACTGCCCGTCTCGATGCGGTGATGCACGAGCCCGGTCTGAGTACATTCCTCGTCCTTCGCCGCGAACAGATCCTCGTTCCGCTCGAGGAGTCGCTCCAGCTCCGCGCGCTGCTCTGCGTCCAGCCCTTCGCTGTCTCTCTATAGCAGCTCTCTCACAGCCTGGCGTGTCTCATCGGACGGTCGTGGTGCTCACTGCCCCACTCTCATCGCCGCCTCTGCATGGCAGCGTGACCCCCTCTGGAGTGGCCATGTACAGTCGCCCCGACCTGGTGTCCACCATGGCTCTGAGCTTGACCAGCGCATCCATGCCAAGGATGCACTCCTTGACCACTTCAGCCAGCCACACCTCGTGTTTTATCGCGACCCCCTTCACTGCGAGTGTCAGCTGGCACCTCCCTCTCATCACCGCCTTTTCTCCTGTCATCGTGGAGAGCCGCACCGTCATTTCTTGCTCGGACCATGCGTCCACGGCAGGACCCTGGGACGGATGAGGGTGATGGTGGAGCCTGTGTCCACCAGGGCTCGGCAGCGGACTCCCTTGACCACGCACTTGATGCGGAGACCCTCGGAGTCTCCCAGCCGCCCCACGCGCTGCTCTCTTCTCTCTATAGGGGAGAGCGCATGCAGGAACGCATTCAGCGCTAATTCCTCCTGGGCGGCCACTGGGAAACTCAAATAGGCTTGGCGGGCGTAGCTCTGGAGGTCTCCAGCAAGCACCGCCCCCATGTTCTTCCAGCTTGACGCCGCCTCTCTCTGAGTTGAACTCGCGCCTTTTCCTCTCGCGCTGGCTGGCCAAAACGCTGCCTCAGGGCTGTCACCAGCCACTCGAAGTCCTCACATTCCTCCATGGGTCTCTCCACCAGCACCTTGAGCGCTTCCCCCTCCAGAGCCATCGCAAGATGAACGGCTGCCTACGTTGGCTGCCAGCCGTTATGCTTGGCTGCCAACTGCACTTGCGCCAGGTAGGGCTCCAACGGTTCCTTCCCGTTGAACCTCGGCAGCTTGACTGTTTTTCTGGAGCCCACCATCGCCTCTCTCTCGTCCCCCCGCTCCACTTGGCCTCTCACTGGGATGTGGAAGCGGTGTGCGCCCTGCTGACCAATGCTAGCGCCGTTGGGGCGCCACTGGCTCCCTCATGGTGTCGGCCCTCTTCCCACACGTGCCTATCCCACTTCTGACACCACTGTGGCAAACGGTAGAATGAGGCGACACAGGAGCAGAGGAATCCATTTTCTTTGTCTTTATTTTTAATCACACAGCAACACACAACTTCTGCCTAGCCCTGCAGAACACCGACTGAGGAGCTAATCTCCTCAGCCCCTCCCTTACTCCCCAAAAACCCACCAACATTATGGTGATGAGCTGCACCTGTAGCTCATCACCCCCACACACATCACGTAGCCCACGTACAACAAGCACCCCCCTTGGCCCAAACATGAACCACACAAGAACTCGTCACAATATTTTTGATGTTGCCGCTAGAGGAGTGGCAGGTCCCGTTCAGGTTTAATATTTTGATTGTTTATGTTGCTGATTGTAAATCTCTTTAAGATCATATCTGAGGAAACAATGATTGTACTGTCGCTAGTGTTGCTAAACAGTGACAGGAGTCATTCGATACAGTGCCGTGATAGAGAGGCACCTTGATATACACAATATTTCGACATATTTATTAAACATCTGTGAAAAAAATGATTGTACTGTTTTTGTGTTATATGTATTCATTGTAACTAATGTGCTTAACCCTGTGAGACCCAAATACAGAAATAAATTGTCTTTAATGATGTTTAAGTACGTTTTTAGGGTGAGGCTACATAGGTGTTTTAGGCTACATGTTAAGTTTTAAATAAATCACTTTACTACGATTCTAATAAATGTAATATAAAATATGTAATATAAAATACCTGTTTCATTTACAAAATAATACTGTTTTAAATTTATGAAAGAAAACATATAGTCCATTCTAAAAATCCATATTATTAAAGTATACATTTATTTAATTTATAATTTATGAAAAAAGATTGTTAAAGTGTCTAGGTTTATTATGATTTACTTGAATCGGTTTGTATATCAATTTAAATTGTTTAAATCTTAAAATGCATTTGCTTATTTATATTTATTTTGACCGCAATTTGTCATACAATTGAACTGTGTACATTTTAATAAATTACCCAAATATTTTTCAGTGTAGCTGGGAGCAGAATTTGCACATAATTACACACAAAGACCCTGTCCACAAAGACCCTGTAGTTCTGATGTTGTAGAGCCGTGGAGATCAATATTCTATAACATCATCTGACACTTATATTTGGCTCGAAATTTGCAGAGGCTACTGTGATATATATTGTACTGTAATTAATGCAAGCGCGTTTTCTTTGGTATGGGCTGTGTTTAATTTACAGAAATAAAAATACAGGACTTTAAGAAGAACAAAATGAAAAACAGGAGAAATTTCAGCACTGGTATGATGTGGGAATGCTGGACCAATATACGGTTTTACAGTTGTTCTTGGAACTGTTATATTTCGTGTGGAAATTTAACTACATTTATGTTCATATTTATGTTACAAAATTAGTAAATTATATTTTTCTTAATAATTTAGCACTAAAATGCATGACAAATGTTGCTGTTTCCATGAATTTGTGGCGGTTAATGATTAGTCAGGTTCTAAGGCCAAGACTGAGTCTGTGACTTTGCCGGGAATATATCATGTACATTCTGGTCCCTCCTTTTGTGTAAATGAAGTTTTTGATGTCAAGCTTGATGTCTAAGGAGCTATACATCAAAGACCTTAAGCGAAGTTCCAGCACTGGTCTTTTATCTTTACAATGTTGGGGGAGGAATGTGAGAAACCTAATCCTGAAGAAGCTGGAAGCTTTTAACAGATACCAAGCAGAAACAACGTTTGAAAATTATTTTAATGATCAGAGAAGTTTTCATTTTCAGTGTTCACTGTTGTATATTTTTAGTAGATGTAAATAGAATTGCACAATAAATGTTTTGTTCTTTAAACATTATCAGTTTCAACAGCTACAGGCTGGAGGCTCCAACATCCCACCTGATGAAGACCCTGGAGTGGCTGGTCCTGGCTCAGCTTCAGCCCTTGGTGAGCTCTTCACTGGACCCACTTCAGTTCTACCAGCCTGGCACTGGAGTGGATGATGCCATCATTCACCTCTTACATCATTCCCTCTCTGACCTGGAGACCGCTGGGAGCCCTGTTCGTGTTGCTTCTAGTCCAGAATGCAGCAGCTAGAGTTCTCACTAGAACCAGGGAATTCGACCACATTAGCCCAATATTATCAAGACTTGGCTTCCAATCAAATTTCGTACTGACTATCTAATTCTAGGATTTGCATATAAAGCCCGGAGTGGCCTCACACCTGAATACCTTCTTGCTGTGAACCTCCACGCTCACTCAGATCTCAAGTTTCTGACTAATTTGCTCGTCCCCTGAATTATGAAAGCTTCAGCAGGGGCAAGATTGTTTTTATAAAAAATCCCCCAAGCTTTCAAATGCCCTTCCAAATAATGCTCAGGACTTTTTAAGTCCAGGCTGATATCCTACTTGTTTAGTTAGGCTTTTTGTAATGAGTTTTAGCTAAAGGGTGTAGAGCTGGGAGGTGGTGGGCACAGAAAATTCAAGTAAACTTGGATGCTGGTGCTGTCATCCTGCCACTCCTCCCCAGCTCACTCCAGTTTGTTGATAGTACATTGGAGGTGTGCTGGTGTCTCTGGGTGCTCTTGTGCCCATCATACCCCTCAGCACTGACCTTTCTAGCTAGGCTGCTATTCAGAACCATGCTGAAGTCTCATCTTGCACTCCTTAAGTTATAAATATACCATTTAAACTTAAGCAGAACTAACTATATTCTCTATTTCTTTCCAGGGGAACTGTTTCTCATTTATCTAGCCCAACTGATCACCATCTGGGACCAGTGGACCTTTATTTGGCCACGGGCCGGTTTAATATCAAAAACTATTTTCACAGCTCGGCCTTTAAGGATTGCCAGAGAAATATAAGTATTTATACAAATAAATGATAATTTAAAAAATGGGGATATTTTAAACAATATAAAAATGGGGTATCTTTAAAATATAATAATAAACGTAAATCCAGTGTGTACTCGCAGCTTTATTAACAGCATTTTCATAACAACGAGCCAACAACGACATAACACGGGTAACATCCACTCTGCACGCTAATGCTCTTTGTAAATAAAACGCCTACTTTTCCAACAGAATCTACCCTTATTGCCTCTTAACTGTACCAACTCTGTTAGCAATAAATGGCCAATCTCTCAATAAGTTCATTCATTAAGGCATTTTTTTGATAGTTAAAAGAAGAACCCATCTAGTAAGTTGAGTTTTTGTTCCTTTTGAGGTTTCTTCCTCCAGGGAGTTTTCCCTCACGCCTGTCACATTTGGCCTTCTCACTAGGGGCTCCAACTTGTGGGGTATTCCATGAAACAGGATTAAGAAAAGTCTGACTTATTTCAAGGGAAAGTAAGGGAAAGTAAGTCAGACTTTCCCTTAATCTTGTTTCACAGAATACCCCCCTGGACTCTGTAAAGCTGCTTTGTGACAACTTGATTGTAAAAGGCACTATATAAATAAAATTGAATTGAATTATACACCAGTTTAGGAACAGACTTGTATGCCAGATTGGCAGTAATGTGAGAACACCAAGTGGTGCCACTGAGCAAAATATCTATTAAAACCAGAAAAACAAACAAATAGAGTTTAAAGCGATAGGAGAAACAGAGGATTTCAGTTAATTTCATTGTTCATTGTTTTCTCACAGGAAACATGCAAATGTCATTATTGCCTGCCAGACCCATATCGACAATCTTTGTTCCTCTAAATAATCAAAGAAAAGTTGCACACATTCTTGGTTAATTATTGTTTAAACAGAAGTACTAAACAGAATTGTTTAAACAGAAGTATTGTTTATGTATTTGCTACTTTTTAAAAACAATATTTTTCCTTCAGTGTATAGTCCTGCCTTCATTACAACAATAAAAACGAACTACGCCGGAGCTGCTGAAGTATGGGTACAGCTTAAGCCAGCAAAAGGGAACCAGTCTCAAAAGGTTGACAAAAAGCATTGACACAAACAAAATCCTCATATATTTATTTTGAAAGTGCACACACAAATACACAAAAATAATAAAAGAAATAAATAAAAGAAATAAAACATAATAAAACAAAACAAAAAACAAACAATATATATGTGTGTGTGTGTGTGTGTGTGTGTGTGTGTGTGTGTGTGTGTGTGTGTGTATATGTATATAATAAATAAATTAAATTACATAAAAAACAATAATAAAAGGGGGCAGATCAAATAATCAAGACAGACCAAGTAGACAGAGAGGACATAGCAAGGACATCATACTAATGACTGGAATTTAACTGCATATAATGTTATTATCTTCATATATTTATTATGGGTTTTTGGTCATGTTGCATTGATTTTGCATTGCATTTATTTGTTACTTTTCTTCACTTGTGAAACTGGAAAACTCAAGATTGTACAGATGACTGTGAGAGAAACATTCAGCTTTGCTGGCTGTAATCGGGATAATGGTAATGGTTTCTACTCACGGGGTGAGCTCTTCACTTTAGTGGAAACTGTGCTAGGTGTTGTTCAGGTAAATTGCGGCATACATCTTATGTCTGTTCTGAAGTGGCATGTGTTAACTCCTTTTTTTCTAATTATGTGTGGAAGGGGCTTTTGTCTTATGAATTTTGGAATCGACTGTTGAAAATGAATCGTTTTGTATCCACTGTAATTGAACTGGGGAGCAGTAATGGGCCTGTTTAACTGCAGGTACTGAAAGCTGATCTTAAAAAAAAAACAAAGCCAAGCAATCACCACACTATCTGTAATTTGAGGGGTGAATGTGACAGTTTTCATCTCAGTTACACGCATTATGACAGGTATGTGTTTCATTTTAGTTTAAAAAGTTTACATTTTGTTAAAATTTAGGTTTAAAAAAAAAGGACAAAAAAACTTTTTAACATGCCGGCCTTTATTTTGACGGAAAAGCCATATGGCTTTTTTCACGTGACTCTGACGAGGCATGAGGCAGTTCTTTCACATGATCATTCACGTGATATCACGTGCGATGAGAGCAGTTATAGGGACTGGAAAATCAAAGTCAAGTTCAGATAAGTTGATTACTAAAGCTTGCTGGACGGAGCGACAAGAACGACAACAAAACCCAAAGGGCGTGTAACAGGTATTTCTTTCACTGGACATTTATGTCTCTATGGTCTAGAGTCTCACATCTCTTCCGACAAAATCTACCCTTTTTGACTTTTCCAACTCTGTTAGCCGTGGGTGGCTGATCTGTCACTAAGTTTGTCCACGAAGACCTCTTGTTAGTTATCTCATTAGAGACCGCTTTATTTTCCTCTGGGTCGACCAAAGGAGAATGGGTTCCCTTTTTAAACCTTGGTTCTTCCCGAGGTTTTTCCTCGCCTCTGTCGGCTTTGGCTTGCTCACTAGGAGTTCGTACTCCGTACAGCTGCGTTGTGACAACTTGGTTGTAAAAAGCGCTATATAAATAAAACTGAAATTGAAAACTAACATGTTTTGTTCGTAAAAGTCTGATACATTTTGGCGTGCACTGAAAAGAGCCGCTTCAGTTAACATCGACAAAACTTACTTTGATGGATCAAGTCACTTTGTTTTTGCTATATTTATTCTGTCTGTAGGACGGGCCTGAGTCCTTCACCATGGCGTTTTTTTTTTAATCATAGGGGAAACGATTTTTTTGGAAGTTCAATGATCACAATTTTATAAAGTGGCAGTTTGTCGTAGGTGAACGCTCGCCACACAATGTAAAGATTGTGAAATCCTTCTCTGTATTAAACCGAACCCTTTTACCAAGTGAAGCAGCGGGCAGCCAGGACCCATGATCAAAGGGACTAACCACTAGTTCACACGCCACCCGTCACTGAGAAACCTAGGATGTTCGAACAAATCGCAAATTAAAGAAAGGCTGCTATGCACCACTTTAACGCCAGCCTTTAACCTTTAATTAGATCTCTTATAGAGGTCTGCAATGTGACTGAAGCTGACCTATTCCCCAGCTTCCTGGTCTTACTTTCTGTTCCCCCTTAAATGGAGAACGAGTTACGTATTTTCTGCAGTTTGCGCGTCAACATGCTGAGAACGCTTGTTTCTTTAAAACGCACGAGTTAAAGGGATTTCCTCTTATTTTCTGTTTGTTCTCTTGATTTTTGTGCTCTTTGGTGCGCGCAGCTCGTAGCGCTCTAGTTCTTGGCTGATTTTAGTGCTGGTCATTACTTTTGTCTGTATAATATGCCATCAATAGTGTTATCCATATTATATGTCCATTAGTTTCTCTATACCATATGGACAAAAGTAATGTGATGCCTGACCCCCGCCAAATCCAACCGAGACCTAAAGCACTGCGTGGACAAAAGTATTGGGGCGCATTACCATTGAACTACTACACATTGCCACTCTATTCAGATACATAGATTTAGTTACTTCCCTTTTGCAGCAGTTATGGTAGGGGGGGGGGGGGGGGGGGGGGGGGGGGGGGGGGGGGGGGGGGGGGGGGGGGGGGGGGGGGGGGGGGGGGGGG
>JBBPCW010258144.1:0-13023 GCA_037974425.1 Phenacogrammus interruptus
CACGTATGACCGAATGATCACTTTCACTTTTAATATTAATATCAGTAATCATAATGCAATGTTTTAGACTTCATTTATAACCATCTCATGCAATTGTTTTTTCTGAAGTAGCACTTAAAGGCCTTAAACTCATTGCATATACGGTTTTACCCTCGCTGTGGACAATTCTGAATCCCCATTCTACATTAAGCTACTCTGCATGACAGTACTTACATCTTAACAATTTCATTGCGCAGAGATGATCAGTAGAACTCCCCTTTAAATTAAACTCTGTTTGATCCAGTGCTCTGTTTAATCTCCTGTTCACAGTGGCCAGTCAGTGCTCAGTACGGAGTGTTTGAATTAACCATACATCTATATAAGCCTGAAATAGTCTAATTATATGTAACATTAAACTTGAATGTCCTTTAATTGTGAATGTTTAAATGTCCTCTAGTGCATTATAGATCAGGTAAACATGAAATACTTTTAATGAATGCTCCCTGCTTCCACCACCCATCCTTCTCCAATACACAAAATAAATAACTTAATGAAATTAGATGGGCCACAATATACTCTGAGTGAATAACGCCAGCACAGGCATGAATCGATATCAAAGCACATTCATTCGCTGAGATTCATGCATTGATCTGTTTTCACTGGGTAGCCGCTTGACATATTCCTGTATTCCGTAATAGTAGAAAACATCTCTCAAATGGTGTTAGAATGAATGAACGAGGTGTGTGTTATGAATCATCCACTTTCTATTACTAAAAGAAACAGTCAAGCTAATGTTGGGTGAAATTACTTACAATGGAATTACGTCTACGGTACAATTACCTTTAGACAACGCAGTCATATAATAGAAAATGTGCATCGCTTAATGACCCGTTGCGAAATGTAAAAAAAAAAAATCCCACCATTTCCTAGCAAAGAATATCAGAAAAAATAGAACAGAGAGAGTTTGAAGTTTCTAGCCTACTTCCATGCAATTACATTACTTTGTGAATGCTGAAAATCTTTAGATTTTGCAGGAAATGTAATTTACAACTCAAAAGCAGTTGCATACTGCATTGGTGGGTGTAGGGTCTAATCATACATGATGTGAGCAAGGTTGAAGTAAAAATGTGTACTGGGGAGCCCTAAGGACCAGTTTGAGAATCAGTGAACCAAAGAAACAAACTTTAGAAAGCAAACAAGTAGCCTGTTTAATTCATTACATTTGGGATACGAGGGAAAGTTGTACATTTGTTTTTTTTATTGGAATTTCATTAGATATTAACATGTTAGGTTTAGTATGAGACTGACCTCTGCAAGATAGAATGGTCCCTGGAGCAGGTAGAAGCTAAATGCTACACTGAAGGAGATCTGCAGCTATGTGCCTTGTGCTTAAACTGTCAGGACAGGAGGAACTTATTACAAACTTGGGACGTGTCTAAAGCCATTAAACCTGCCTGGTTGAACCTGGATGGCAAATTGTAGTTTCTTCAGAGTCCTTTCCATCATAGCCAGAATGAACGTTTTCAGCAATTAAGCACTTACCTTAAGCACATTTCAAAACCTGCCATTCTGGAGAAGCACTGACTCAATCATCTGGCAATTATAATTCAGCCCTTGCTAAAGTGACTCAGGTTATTATGTTTGTCCACTTTAACTGCATTCCACACACTGACTTTTAAGAACTACTTATATAACTTCTTTTCAGTATAATAACTAATTTATAGTTAATTCTTATACTATATAGTTATAAACAAGTTTAGTTACATGATGAATTACATTTGCTTTCATGATAAAATATACTCTGTTCTACTGACAAACACAAGTGTGCCATGGAATGTGCCAGTCTTGTTTTAGCAGTCAGTTCAAATGAAATGATAACAGGCCTCTGTAGCCAAAACAGCTGCAGCTTATACCAGAAACTATACTTAAACAATATGCACCATCCAATATACAGCAGCTTGAAGCTTCTAAAAGTTAAACTTGGGGTAACCAATTTATGGATAATCAGGTCCAATTGTGTATATACTATTGCTGTCCCAAAAAAGGATAGAAAACTTGGCTTCCACAAATCAGCAGCATCATTTCTGTTTGTCAGTTGCTGCAAGTTTATTAAATGTGCTTCACAGGAATAGAATAAAATAGAATAAAAAAAGAATACAAATAAATAATAATAGAATAAAATAATGGAAAAATTACTCTCTAAGAAATTGACCCAGAGGAAGCATGTACAGGTTGAACAGGGAAAAAATGGACCCTTGAGGGACTCCACATGGCATAATGGTTTTCTGGCAAATCGAGACAAAATAAAACTTGTCTGAACCAACTAAGGGCAGTACCTGAAAGCCCAACCCAGTTCTGTCTGTCTAGCAGCATGTTGTGGTCAACAGTGTCAAAAGCTACACTCTAACAGCACCAGTACAGTTATTTTACCTGCATCTGTATTCAGATAAACATCATTTAGATCATTAACAAGCAGTTTCTGTACTACGATGATGACTGAAACCTGACAGATAGTCATCAAAGAAACCATTTGAGCTCAGTTAGTTACTGCTTAAAATGTAAGTAAAATGTCTATTTGTCATACATGAACACACCACAGCACAGTGTGAACAGTGTGAAATTTTTCTCTGTATTTAACTCAGTCACCAAGTGAAGCAGCAGGCAGCCAGGAACCCAGCGGGGATGATAGTGGAGCATTCTACCTCAAACTACTCTGCATGTCAGTGCTTACATCTTAACAATTTCATTACACAGAGATGATCAGTGGAACACCCCTTTTAGTTAAACACTGTTTGATCCAGTGCTCTGTTCAATCTCCTGTACACAGTGGCCAGTCAGTGCTCAGTACATAGTGTTTGATGAACCTTACATCTTTATAAGCCTGAAATGGTCTAATGGAGCAGTGTGTGGATGGTGCCTTGCTCAAGGGCACCTCAGCGGAGCCACTAGCAGTCCTGGGATTCAAGCCCAAGATCTCCTGATCACAGGGGAAATTAGGCCACCACCAACTTTCACTAATCTTGCCAATAAAGGAACAATTAGAGAGAGGTCTATAACTGCTAAGGTCAGATGCGTCCAAGTTACGCTTCTTTAGGATGGGTTTAATAACTGTGGTTTTCAACAGTGCTGAAAAAATGCTGAGAGTTTAATGAGCCATTCAAAATATGCAACAGGTCCTGCACTAAGCTACTAAAAACACTGTTAAAAAGCCTGAATGTCCAAGGAACATGTAGATGGTTCAAGTACCTTTTCCTCAAAAATTCTAACATCCATGAGATCAAACTAGAGCATGAGATGTCCATTCACCATAGGCCTTACGGTCTATATGTCTGCTGCGTTTCAAGCATAAACATGTTTGGAGAAGCGCAATGCTTTCAATCATGTCAAGAACAGTTTTCACTGCACATGACATATTTCTGCTGGATTCATGTGGTGATTTCATCAATCTGCCATCTTCTGAACAGTATCCTTGGAAAGACAAGGACCATGAACAATGCAGCAGACACAGAACACATACTATAAATGTTACATCATTTAAAAGAAATTGACAGCTTTAAGAAAGTTCTAGGAAGTTCTAGAAGGAAATCCCAGTAAGTCTGCAGTGGCTAAGCCTACATTTGTGCAATTAGCCGGTTCTAACTCAACACAGTGTGAAAGACAAGCAATTAGAGAAGCAAAAGGGATGAGAATGTTAGAGAGAGAAACGTGGGTAGAAGATTCAGATGAAGAGACTGGGAGGGAAGGGAGAAAGAGGGAATTAGAAAGTGCTCGCTACACCAGCTGGTGCGTCAAATCTGATGTCATGCGAGTCACGTAAGCATGCCGTAAAATTAGCGCCATTAGAGGAGACTCCATCTGGACTGCATGCGCTCTTACCAGGGTGTTTACATTCAATGATATTTCATTTATAGTCCTGCTTATTGACAACTCTCTCTTCTCCATAGTCTCTTAAAAGCCTGCAAAAGTGCTGGCCAGTTGACAGAAGACCCAAGCCGATTAATGGGAGACCTAGTAGAGATACTCATGCTAGTGCTCAAATGTCATGCTTTCCTAGTTTTACAGGGGAACACAACGTGAAGTGCATCTTTTAATCGTTCATTGTGTAGTGCCACATGGTTAAACATATTCTGACTTCTGCTGCAACAGTTCAAGTGAATGGCAATTCAAGATTACAGTTGACATGGCATCGTCTTTACTCTTTTGTATTTATACATACATTTTCTACACATTTTGAATTTGATTCGAACCAAATCACGCAGAACACGGCGGACCCTTCTAAGAGCCCAAGACATGTAAAACTTGCTACCTGTCATGCAAGACTCTGACCTACTTGATATGCATTGGTGCAATACCAGTAAATGACATTCCCAAGCTGTTGTTTTTGTTGTACATCTTTGTAAACCATCTTCACTGAGTATTTATGTTCCCCCTCATTCAACACTACTATGTCTATGTAGTAACCAGGCGATGGCATTGTAATCATAGCAACCGTAATCATCCTGTCAAATGGTTAAAAGTCAAACAAGTGAAGGTTGAATTGAGGTAAACATCGTCTTTCTGACAAGGCAACATCTTAAAACGTAAAACATAAAATTGACATCAGATGCTCGCTGTCTATATTGCCACTGGTCTGAAAGTGCTGCTTAGAAACTGTGGCTCCATATCTTTACAAAGATTCTCACATTTTTATGTGGAATGCTGCCACACTAGAAATAAAATTATGCAGCAATGGGTGAAACTGTTAAATGCCCCCAAACCCCAGCCACCCCCTGCTGAAGTGTAACATTTATATTTAAAGTCATTACTGAAATGTCTTCCCAGACAATTATTAAGCCAAATCCTGGAGGATACTAAATGGAGATTTTCCAATCAAGAAAATACAGCGACTAGAAAGCTAAGTACTTCTGTACTAAAAGAATGCTGAAAGTGGTGTATTAATCTTTCTTTTGAATCACATATACCAGAAATGTCACACATGCCCAGTTTCTGTTTTGGTGATCTGATTTATGTTTCATGTTATGATAGTGAAAACATGACTATTCACCCTGTACTTCTTATTATGCTCACCTCAGACCCTCTCCACCAACCCAAAAGACCAGTGGTATCTTCCATAAGGTGGGCCTTTATCAGTAGCTTGGTGAAGTGTGGCGATCAAAGTTGGGCAGATGTGACAGACCCAATCAGTCGCTGAAATGAGCCCAAATGGACCTCTCTGCTTGGCTAACACCGCATGCCAGAGGAGGCTAAGAGCAGATAGGTATCAAATATTGGAATAGACGGTGTGTGCATGTGTGCTTGTGTGTTTGTGTGTGTGTGTGTGTGTGTGTGTGTGTGTGCGCGCATGCATGTGCGTGTGTGTGTGTGTGTGGATTTGGAAGATTTGTGTGACTGTGTCTGGTTGTGATGAGAGACCTGCAATTCATTCTACTGGCTTATTTCTTAAGCTTCAATACAGGCCTTTTAGATGAAACCTTCTAGGTTGCCATGGTGTTACCTTCAAATTCCTCTTCTTCAATTTTTGTTTAACTAATTGTTTAGCTTCCCAATTGTTTGTTGGAAAATGCAGGTCCTGCATTTTCAATCCACTTGTATTAAAAGAGGAGATTTTTTATTATTAATTTACTGGAATGTTAATGTTGTGTAGTCCAGTTTTGAGCTAAATAAAAAGCTCCTTCAATCTGTACAAAAAAGAGACTTCACTCCATAAATACAGAATATAAATCAAAGATATGAATGACTCAATAAATCAATATTTCCTATAAATATTCACATAATTGTATATATTATGTTAAAAGGTTTTGCTATACACTTCTTAGGGTTAACCTCTTAAACCCTAGGTGTATTTTATTTCATAATGCATTGAAAACCTGCATGAAAAAAACCCAAAAAAACCAAAACGCATACGGGCATCATACTGCTAAAAAGTCATGATTCATACCGCTCAGCAGATCACGACCAAATCTAAGGCCTATTCATGACCAGAAGAGGCTGAACGCTAGCCATAATCATCACGACTCCTCATTCACTCTGAAAGCCATTGGCCATGGCCAAGGCTGAAGCCCTGCACTGGGTTTTGTTATGCTGATGACCGGCCTACTTACTTATTTTCATGAGACCAGCCTCAAGCACTTTTCTCTTCCAAATTACTGCATTAAGAGCCTCTCCTCCACATGCATGCATTTTTTCCTCTAGTCTTGAAACAGTATTATGCTAATTACCAGCTTTGCTCAATCTGTACGAGGCGGATTCTGTTGGATGCAATGTTTGTCCTCATATAACACTGTCACTTTGCTAGATCCTGATGTTTAGCGAAGGCCATGTGACATGGTCATAATTTCAGTAAAGCAATACCTGTTGTAGTTATTTGAAATCTTATTATAACTGCAGTGCATATGCATAGCTGTCCCTGTAGTATACAGCTTCTGACTTACTGAGTTAAACGGCCTGTGTGCTACCTGTTCCTTGTATGTTTTGTTCTGAGAAGTCCCTGCATTACATGTGCGGTGACTTGTGTGATTTGACATACCAAAAATAGCCTTGATTAATTATACCATGGCTGCTTCCTTTACTTATCTTTATCCCTTAGAACTAAGGAGGAAGTCTTTCTTACCGCTTTTAAAAAGTATAAATGTAAATGCCTTCAACTCTCATTAGGTCCCTGTACATTATCCTGCATTCTAAATAACAGCTTAAACATTTTCGTCCATTTCAATAAACTCCCCTTGTGTAACAGTGCACCAAAGTATCATGATTTTGTGATGCAAAAATATAACAATATGCATTGTGGTGGTGTGACAATGCATTCTGGGGAGTAAGCAATCTATTACTGATGCTATTTTATGTAACTGCTTTGTTAATAGTGCTAAACCAATGTCAGTAAACAGGCCCAGTCCAGCACATACATGTGACACACCCAGAAAGACCTTAAGTGCTGTAAATTAAATGGGTGGTCAGACATCCATAATCTGTATAACTTGCTAAAAAGCCATGCACATACACTTTATATCCTTATGTGCACAAAGAATTGTTTTTTATTGAAGCAGTCATACACTGGTATAAAACCTTGACAATTTAGACCCATACACTACACGTATACATAATATGAAGGTTTAATAAAGTGGAGTTACAAATAAAGTGCTACAATATCTTTCAGCTCAATATCGTACCATGATAACAGGCTTACTGCGTCAGAAAACAGTGCAAACAGCTTTGGCAGGCATCACAACATCCCTAAACCACTATGCTGTGCATGCCAGTTGCCATGACGATCCATCAGCTATTATCCACAGCTGTATGACATAAAAGATGTTGTTTCATGGATGGTCAAATTGCCTGCAATTTGCCTTGTAATAAATATTAAAAGGACTGCAACAGTCCACGCCAGCAGAAATCGAGTCAAGACCCATGTTACTTATTTGTGCCTTCGTTTGACTAGTTGGTGAACCAATCAAATTTAAGCTATTGGTAAAATGAGGTTTACCTGTATCTTATGTATGTGCCCTTTTATTCTTTATTTTATTTCCATTTCAGAAGGACTGCACTGACAATTTCATTTGGTGGAATAATCTACAGTGTCTTAATGTCTTTTTAATATCTAATTTGAGCAGGACAGATGTTCTGTAGTCAAAAAAAAGCAAAAAGCCACATGAAATCTGTCTTTTTCCAGATTCAACCAAAATTTGACTGATTTATATTAGATGTCTGGACATGTGCCTCAGTTAAATGAGTCAGGTCTTAAGTCTTGTCTCTAAATGAAACATTTAGCTTGTGTTATCTGTTTACTACGTCATACTGCTTGTACCTCTATTGTATTGTAATTTTTTGTCCATGTTCTGCTTGCTTAAACATTCAACGCAATAGTGAAAAATAACACAATTCAGGTTATAGTAGTTAAGCTATGGTACAGATGAAGATCTAGGCCCTCAACTTATTAAGCAGGATTCATCATGTCACAAGACAAAAATTAAATTCTTGCTTTCTTGTAGTTTTCAGTCAAACTGTAATGACTTCTTATCGCCTTTAAAATGTTCAAAAGTTGATCGGTTGCATCATTGTACTCCTGAGGGTTTGGAAAAATAATATTAACCAAAAACACCACGTTTCTCCTCACCCTCCCCCAACCCTACTAATCAGGGAGAGGAAGAGCTCAGCTAGGTCAGAGACCTTATCTGATTTTGTGTTTCACTTGGAAATAAATCAGTAAACTCTTTGTGCAGAATTGATTCTTTATAACACAGATAGATCAGCTCCTAAAACCTTCAAAAGCTGTGCTGGAAAAAAAGCAGAGGATACTGTACATCACTTGAAAGCTTCAAATATCTGTCTTTTATTCAGTCCTGCCTTAAAGAGCAGTAAGGCCAAGGTGAATCGTAGATGTCCCCTAGTACTTATAGTGCATTATCTAGGTTATGAAATTTGGACTTGTAACAGCTAATTGTGCACTATGTGCTATTTGCCCAGTATGGAATTGTGACCACTGTTTAGTGGTAGTATTGTTGTGTTGGTGTCAATTATGATAGGTTCATTATAATTTGACAAAAGAAATCAAAACTATGCATACAATGTAATATACAAGAATGGGTATGTGAATGTATTTGTCCTACTTCAACAGTTTGTAGAAGATTGGCACAAATAATATACTGTAAATGCACTACACCTGCTTCTTGCCATGCCTAAAAACACTCCTATTTCTGAAAGAAAAAATGTAACTCATGGTCTCATGGCTTATTACTGAAAAATAGTGGAGTTCTCTTTGGTGCAATAAAGAACCATTATTTCTAACATGTTTTCCTTCACATAGAAGAACTATTAGGACTGTCATAATTGTCTAAGCATTGGTTCTGTTACCTGGAGATCAATTCTCAACTCCCCATGAGCTCAATCACCTGTAGCGCAACAGCCATATGTGGCCGGCTGGTTCTGCTTTACCTGGGTGGTTAGGATAGCGCACGTTTTTGTTAATTGATATAACAGAGTTAGCAGTTAGCATTCTTCTCCAAGTGCGTTCAGCTGTCCAATTAGTTTGTGTTAGCAACAGTTCTAAAAGATGCATGCCTCTGAGTAGTGTGTGCTAGCATTCATTCTCCTAGTTTTGCTAGTACTGTGAGATTGTCGGGTATGATTACAAGATTAAATATAAATATACAAGATTTTAAATATAAAAAAAGAAAACAACATTTAATCATTCAAATGGTTCTGTGTGACTATGTGTCTTCACTGAAAGAATCTTGGAGAACCATTTTTGGGCATATGAAAATGCTGGATGATTTAAAACCATTTTTACTGCATAATTGGAAACTTGCTGTTGTTTTGATGTCTTTAGCAATATTCTAAAACGTAACATGGGAAAACAAAGTTGTAAAGATATTCAAATATTTGACCGATACTTTATAAGTTTTATAAGTGTACTTGTAATTGGTTTTGGGGAACAACTGTAGAAGTCTAAGGCTCTTGAGTGGAGTGAAAGGGTAACTGTAATTTGACTTCATACTGCGCTCACTGAGAGTCTCACTGACCACACACATGACAGACATTCTGAATGACACTGATAAGGATGTAGTCACACAGCGGGCATCGTGTGATTCAATTTCGGTGGTGTTCCATGGAGAAATGGCTGGCCGAGAGAGAGAGAGAGAGAGAGAGAGAGAGAGAGAGAGAGAGAGAGAAAGAGGGACAGGGGGAGAGAGAAAGAGAGAGCGAGAGAGAGAGAGAGAGAGGGACAGGGAGAGAGAGAGTAGAGAGAAAGAGAGAGAGAGAGATGGGTCGATTATAGGCCAGAAATAGCTCAGATGTTGTCATTGTATTCCAGCCCTATCTGTTTCCCCCTGTTTTAATATGCAACAGAGATTAAATCACAATAAAAAGGACATCGGTAGGCTTAGATTTATTAGCTCTGTCATTGTGCTTTCAGCATTTCACCTCACAAATTGAACATGTAAATAATCTAATCAATATTTTACACCATCGCAAATAAATCTCTTCTGCAAACCGAAAGGGTTGTGTTTTATTCCGCGACTGATTCTTTTTTAGATATGTTGAACAAAGGATTTGGAATGATCACGGTTATCAGATCCATAGCTTAATTCACAACAACAGACGACAAATTTCCAATCAAACTACCCTTACAAATGGTTTTACCAATGTATATATTTAGATTATTAGTCATTAAATTATAAATCCTCTTAAAATGTTAATATATACTAATTAAAGTAAATAAACATATTTATTAGCTTGTATAAAGCGTTTTTGAAAACAGTCTTATTTTAAAATGGTACTATTTTAATTTTGTCTTATACACCCAGATATTTTTAACATGTTCATTCTATTACAAATGAGCTTCAAATGTGGTTGATCATTTTTCAGCAAAGGATCATTCAGGGAAATGATATGGAAAAGATGTGGCACGTAGATATTAGATAAAAAATCAGTCTGCCTTTGAAAATGTTTTTAATATTTTTAATGTGATCAAAGACATGATAGCCACCCCCCACCACACCATGATGAGCAACATGAAAATGAAGACCAGAGATATCTAATGAAATTTAGCAATATTAAGAATACAAAATGCATGGCTGAAGATAATAGATGGCATTTTTTTTGCACCAGTTCAGTACAATTGCATTTGATTTTTTTTTCACATTCACAGACAAGTATTACTTATTGTCCAGAACGCAATTAAATGCAATGAAATATTTATTGTCCTAAAAGAATGAACAGATCTTACCATGTTCCACTTTGGAAAGAGGAAGTCAGTGCCGACGTATTCAAAGAAATGAGCAAAACCCTCTTTCAGCCACACGTCTTCCCACCAAACCGGAGTTACCAGGTCCCCAAACCACTAAAAAACACAGGAACAAGACAGTTAATGTCAAAACAGTATTACCACCATTGTTTAAGAAGAACAGAGTAATCGGCCAAAGTATTAATTGAGTAATCACAGATACACAAAATGGCCAGATGTAAAAAATGAACAAAAGCATGCAAGACCTTTTTAAAGATTATTTTACTGGAATAATCAGCATCCATGTATTTTAGTTTTTCCCCAAGGTCCATAAAGAAATTTGGTTTATTTCAGTATTACTTTTTTCAGTAAATGATCTCTGTTCTGATCTCTGTACTCTGCATTGTGCAGGTTAGAACTCTCCTTCAGTGGGACTGAATGGAGACGAATGACTATTGGCTAAATAGCCGAATTTATATTAATGTATTGTATTTTGTGACATTACAAAATGAATGGATTATAAATGTGAACTGTATGAACTAAGGAGTAAATGGAAATAATTAAATACATTTTTAAAACTTTTCTTCAAAAAGTGAGGAAACATCAGATTTTCATGACATGAGCCTCTTAAAACAACTGTAATTAATTCAATTAATCAATGTTGAGTTTTTTTTAATTAGAAAATCACCTTTAATTTAGAAATCCTGACAGCTCTTTCAGAACTCACATCCACTTTGTAACTATTTCCCTTTAAAAACTCCATGTAATGAGCATATTGATTGTTTTTCAGCCATCTGAAGTTGCTTCAGGCATGAAGTTTTTTATGTTGCTTGTAGTGGATTGTTAGTTGAAGAAATGCCATCCTGTTAGGTCTTACATTCACACTAGACAGATTGCAGTATGGTGTTTATTTATCCTGGAGTTGTTTTTATTCCCTGATCTCAGAAATGTGGCTTTGAAAAATGCCCTCACTGGGCCTCTAGGTTTGTGAGTAATCAACATACAGCATGAACACATCTAGGCTTTTCTAATTTTGACACTTTTACAGAGAACAGGCAAAATAAGTCAGAAATGAAGACTCAAACTTGTTCTTAGGGAATGTAAAACTAATGTAGCTAAATATAATTTAATAACTTTCAATGTACCTATAGTTCTGATCTGATCATATAAACGCATCTACCGTTGTCTGATATGTGCTATGCTATTCCCTGTAATATTCTGACACCTTAAAAATTGTGATATTCTGATTATTATAAGCAGCTGTGATCTTTTCTTCAGGTGAAAATCTGAGCCTTGTTGCAAAAAACAACGTTCGAATGGTTTGTTGTTTTCCGTTTTAGAGGAGGTGCAACAAATGAGCTTTTGTTTAGTTTGATTTGTGTTTTTTAGACGCAAGCAGGAAGATTCAAAAGGCTGCAATGTTTGATCAGAAATTGCCCTGCGCATTGTTGAACGTTTTCTTTCATGTAGCCAAATAGCTTCGTCCTTCAAATCCAAAAAGTACAAACAAGGCAGTTCTAACAAATCGCCTGGCGTTTGGTTCCAGGAGAATAGAAGCGAAACAAAAGGCAGTGGAGTGCCGAGAGTTGGCTGTGGCTGTTCTGAACTATGATTAATAGCGGCCTGGACAGTCGATAACATGCAGCAGCACAAACGCAGCTAATTTCTCCATTTTACGCCGTTTTATGCCTGGGCGCTTGGCCAAGGTAAGCATAAGCTTAGGCGAGGAAACTCATCTCTGCTGCCTCATCCAAATTGTACAACAAGCCCAAATGACCATTCCTACTACAAAAGTTCGGGCACACCTTGACTTGAAAGTCAAGGAAAGTTTGATTTTCCATTCATCCATCCAAGCCCCAGGTCTCAGAGAGTGCTGGAGCATAACCATTCTGGACAAGCCACTAGTCCTTTGCAAAGCAGACACACAGACACACAAAAAAACACTGCACCACATTTTTGCTTGATTTTTGATTCAATTATTAATAAATTGTGTGTTTATAGATGAAGGAGGTAAAATCAGACAATAATTCAATGGCTAAACCTGGTTTTACATGGTGAAATCTTTCAAAAAGCTGAGAAGTAAAGCAAGAGAAAAGGCAATAATATCCACTTTTAAGTGTAACTAAAGTTTTGACTGGTAGTATAGGTATAGAGCAAGCGGATGATGTGCTTTGAATTTGTTGCGTTTGGTTGGGTATGGTTTTCACAGGGAGGCAGAGAAGCGAACTGTTGAGCTTAGAGGTTGCACACACACACACACATGCACACACACACACACACACACACACACACACACACACACACACACACACACACACACACAC
>JBBPCW010258159.1:0-13022 GCA_037974425.1 Phenacogrammus interruptus
ACACGTTTGGACACACCTCATTCAATGGTTTTTCTTTGTTTTTATTATTTTCTACATTATAGATTAATTGAAAACAAACAAAATGATGAAGGAACACATGGAATTATGCAGCGAACAAAAAAGTGTTCTGTAATAAGGGACTGATGGACTGGTGCTTTTTTCTTAGTTAAGTGGTTCTTGCCATAACGTGCAGTAGAACTGTAGTGGAACAGGATCACTAACTGTGGACCAACCCGACGGTCACAATTGATGATCCCAAACACATTAAGAAGGAGAGAAACTCCACTAATGAACTCTTGATGAACAGCTGTTAATTAAACACCATTCCAGGCCAATTCCTCAAGAATCTGATTGAAAAAAGTGCAAAGCTGTCATCAGAGCAACAGGTGATGTTTTCAGTAATAATCTACAATGCAGCCAATAATAATCTAATAAAAGCAAAGGAAATCATTGAATATATATTATGGTCCCACCTGGTTCTTAGCAATATGGCTGAATCTGCAGACACTGATTTAGACGCTTGGAGATTTGTTTGAAAAAGATTTACTGCAATCCTTTGCGGAGTTCGTCTGATAATTTAATCTCATTTGCTGTCCAGAGTTCTGGGTTCTCCAAGAACACCGCAGGCAGAAATCAGAATTGCTCTTCGACACCATTCGGTTAATTGGAACGGGTCATGAGGCCACTTGATATCACTCCAAGTTATTACACCAAGCCTCGAAAACTTCAACAGCATTAAGGCATATTTGGGAGAAGGACCAAAATCAAAGGATGCGATCAGGCACATAAAAATCACTCATTCGGTTTAAAATTCACATCTTTTCTGTTGGATGCCATCGAGGTTAAACAGATCAGACCTCAAAAAACCACAGCCGACTGCTGGAAATGTCAGAGCTCAGAGGTTATACTAATCCATGCTTTAGGGCAGTGCCCTTGAATTGCTAGATTTTTCAAAATTTGAGGGCATTTTTATTTCTTTTCATTTTTCCACTTTACCAACAACACCGGGAGAAAGAAGGCAGAAGACAAGTATATGCTTACGTTTACCTTTACAGCATTTAGCTCTTCTCCAGAACGACGTACATCATTGCTTAAAAAGTCCACATCTGTTCTTTATACCTGTAGAGCAAGACTTAAATCAGCATCTGCTTTTAACAACATTACTGCCAGCTCAGTTACAGACCTTAACAAACCCTGTCAAAGAGGAAAGTCAGAGGTTTATGCACAAGTAAGGAAAAGCAGTTGTGTTTTTTATATATAGACGTACAAGAGGTAAGCAAGAGGACTAGTTGGTCACCAAGGTGCTCCTTGAAAAGATGAGTCTTGATGCTTTAAGGAAACGGTCAGTGCTATTTCAGCAAAATTTTCCCGTTTGGTGTGTGGTTTTCTGCGAGCTCAGTTGTTTTTACAGGTTTGTATCAGTGAGTAATACTGAAAGAGAGTAATATTGAAAGTTCATTTGCATCACCACCTGAATCATAAAACATATTAGTGATGAGTACGAACATATTTCCTGCCATTTCCTCACATTAAAATAGACCTCAATTCGACTCACACAGAAACAAAAACGTGTTCTAACAACAATGAAAGAAAACGGACCACTATTGAACACTGCAGAAGTGCAACTCATTGTGACCAGGTGCCCTTTTTACCATGTAACTCATACTTTATCTAGAAACATAAAACAGCTGTGATTGTTCTTCTTTTGAGCTGCAGACTGACTGCTTAGGTGGCAAAAACTGGTAAATGTGTGTGTGTGTGTGTGTGTGTGTGTGTGTATAGGGGGAAGGATAAGAGTGGAAAGTAAGACAAGTCCAAGCCAATGAAGGAGTTAATGTGTGTGTGTGTGTGTGTGTGTGTGTGCGTGCTTGTGTGCGCATCGTGAGAAAAAGTGATAACTGTGTGCAACAAGCACGCCTGTGGTTGGTACAGCAGTATGGTTTCTCCACATCTTTACAACCATATATATACATACATATACATACATATATATATATATATATATATATAGCTCCGGTAAAACATGAGACCACTGCAATTCATTTTTAAATCAGCATCTCTTTGAGCATGTAAACCATTAAATGCTGGGCACATCCATGAGCCCAAAAAAGTGACCTTCAAATAAAAAATAAAAAAAAAGGATTAAAAACACACAATAAAAACAATCGTAGGCGTTAAGTAAATAATGCATTAACGTGACGTTAATGTGACTACCCCTAAATTAAGTGTACACACACATAGATACATATATGAATAGGTGGGATTGATTAGGCAGCAAGTTCTTAAAGCTGATGTGTTGAAAGAAGGAGAAATTGGACCAAACTGTGATGACTCCCTTAAACAACAGGTCTTCTGCGGTGTTCCTGGTATGCAGAGGTTTGTACCTACCAAAAGAGGAGCCAAGGGAAGACTGAACACCTGGGGAGCAGTGTGTGGGGATGGTACCTTGCTCAAGGGTACCTCAGTGGTGCCACTAGCAGTCCTGGAATTCAAACCCACAGCCTTCTGAGCACAGGGCCAACTCCCTATCGACAAGGCCACCAACTGTCCATATTAATGCATTAAAAAAAGATTTGGCCGAGTGTTGAGTTGAAGTGTAGCCTTATAGATCTAGTTCTAAACAAAAGATGCAATCTTTGGACTCCAAGCGTGTCTTGGCTGGTCGACCACATTTGGTATCTTGTGTAAATCTAAACAATTAGTTTAACACAGTTTTCCAACCGATGTTTATTTTTTACACTAAACCTTCCAGTTTTGTCATAGCCCTCCAGTCAGGATTCAGGTCTCACTTCATAAATCTAGGTACAAAATCTTGTTTATTCAAGCTTCTATTAATTCAGTGCAGTAGGCCGGGAGCTCTCATAAACTCACAGAGGGTTGTTTTTTTTTTGGATGGATAGGCGCTAGTATCTCAAAGAGCCCTCCTCTCTCTGCTCTCTTTCATTCGCTGCACTCTATTAACCCTGAACATTGTGTCAAGTCACCTCAGGCTGAACTATAAAATCAGAAAATGTCTGTGTGCATCTCACCCATTCACTAGCAGGTACAGGTTGGCAGTGATTCACAGCTTGCATGAAACAAAAAAAAACGTTTTTCAAAACTTTACCAACCAAAACCAACCAAAAAAGGTAGAATATAAAAATCATGTGGTGTCGCTTACAGAAAAACACACAACACACCTGGAAAAAAATGTGTCCCATGAAAAAAACGTGATTGCATGAAAAGACGCGTAACCACGTGACTTATTAGATTGTGTTTGAAGTTTTCTTGAATAGTAAGATCAGTTATTTGATTTTCTCTGGTGTTTGGCAGCAAGTAACTCCCATTTCTTGCAACAGTAACATTTATTCAGACCAGTTCAACTTTTTAGGATGTCTGAGTTGAGCAGACTTTTCCACACCTGTACACACTGGAGTTTGAGAATAAAGATTTTCTGTCTTCCAGTGTTTTCATATGTCAACTGGAAAGAGAGACTGGATGAAAAATCTGTATCACAATCTCTGTTCCAGTTCATCCCAAAGGATGGGGTTGAAGTCAGGCCTCTATGTGGACCAGTCAAGTTCTTCCACACTGAACTCATTCAGCCATGTCTTTATGAAGCTTGCTGCACTGGGACACAGTCATGCTAGAATAGAAAACTTCTTCCTCAAACTGGGTCCCCAAAGTTGGTAGCATGGCGTTGTCCAAAATGTCTTGGTATGTTATAGTCCTTCACAGGAAGTAAGTGGTCTAGGCCAAACCCTGAAAAAACTGGTGTCCCAATACTTTTGTCCACATGGTGTTTGAGCAAATGTGGCTAGTTAGACAATACAAATCGGATTTGGTCACTTGTAATCTGTACACTGAAGTTCAAAAAATTAAGGTGTAAGGAACAATTTTGATTTTTATATGTATTTACTTGTACCAAATCATAAAGAATAAACTGTGCTGTTTGGGAACCTAAACTTTGATCAGTATGTGAACAACACAGTGTCACACTGTGTACCATCTGGTATGCATAGTAGTTCCCCCTTTTCTTTATTCTAAGTTTAAGTTTATTTAGGCAACTTCTGCATGAGGGATGAATAGGAATGTCCACTGATATTGGAATCATTAGTACGGCTGTGCAGAACATTAGTCTACTGCAGTACAATACCTGCAGTTTATTCACTTTACTGTGTTTATAAATCTACAGAAACAAATGTCATCATTTCTGTAGAGCTGATCAACATTACTCCCTTTTCCCGTTTGCTTATCTGTTCTATTTTTTTGTGCCCAGCAAGGTGTACCTGCGTTCGCTGTCCATAACGTTTTCTTGATTTTTATTCATACTGCTTTCAGTGTGTAACAACCTGAAGTCTGCATCTGAATCTCCAATGTGCAAAAGAATGAAAGAAGAGGTTAAGGAAGCAATAGCCCTTCTCCATTTTACGTTTTATTCTAAAACAAAAAAGTGGCCTCAACATACTCCTCAAAACACTGGCACAAAGTAGTAGCAAATAAAATAAACTATTTACATACAGTTCCCATTCGTATTATGTGTTAGTTCTGTTAAGTGTGTGTGTGTGTGTGTGTGTGTGTGAGAGAGAGAGAGAATGTGGTTTTGGCAATGAGACCCATCTGATCAGATACACAGTGTACTGGAGGAGAACACACTTATAAATCTTCGCTTTCTGAGTCTTTTTCTCAAGTGCGAGTGGTGCGTTGTAATAGTCTGTGCGTTTCACTTCTTGCCGGGGACTCCTTCCGAATAGTCCTCCAATACTCCAGATAGATGGTCGTTGTGGGTCTTGAACCGTCTCTTCTTCTGTGCTCCCGGCTTCTTCCTCTTCTGTACGGGTGTCTGCAACAGGCAAACACAAAACAGGTCTTCTTCAGAACAGGAGAACCAATGAAAGACAGGCATCGCCATTTATTCCCTATTATATCCATTATGATCAATATCATCATTAATGCATTTAGAAGACACTGTTATCCACAGCTACTTACATTTTGATCCTGTTATGGATGCAAATGTAGTCAAAGTCAATGCCAAAGTCATCTCGGCTATTTGTTTTACAATAAGCCAAGATGGCGTGGCTCCAGATTTTACAAGGTACAAAAGAACACAGTACACATATAAACTAAATCGGCAATTCATTTTAAAAGAGACTCAACCATCCTCTCTCTCTCTCTCCCTGTATAGTACAAAGCCGACTTAAAATTTTAAACAATCAATACTTGGACAAATTTTTTTCTTAACTATTGTTCTTAGGTTTTATTATTATAATAATTATTATTATTATTATTATTATTATTATTAATAATAATAATAATAATAATAATAAACCCGGTATTATTCAAACCCTAAACTAGAAATTAAAATGTACAATTGTGCAAAAATTTTACACAAGAGGAGAACAAACAGAATACTTGAATGCAACTGTGTTTTTTACATCTACGTCATTTAGCTGACGCTCTTATCCAGAGCGACGTACATCAGTGCTTAAGAGGTCCACAACTGTTTCTTACCTGAAAGACAGCTTAAATCCAAGTCAACTATTTAACCAAGATACTGCAGTCAGAGCATCTATACAACTGTCACATAATAACTAGGCAACACATAATCCAACAATACATGAGCCCTAGAGAAGTCAAGGGAGAGGATTTAAAAATATATATATAAATAGAATTAAGTAAACAGTACTGTGCAAATGATCAGTAGCAGTTAAAAACAAATATACAGACAATATATGAAAATACAGAAACCTTGAGGCAGTATTCAAGTACATGTGTTTGGTGCATGTAGTTGCATGGGCCTCATGAACAAGTAATGGGTAAAGTGTAAAAGCGAATCAGTTCAGCTGTGTGTAGGAGTCTTGCCCAAGGACTTATTGAAAGTGAAAGTGATAATCTGGTCATACGTGAACACACCACAGCACACAGTGTGAACAGCATGAAATATATCCATTCACCAAGTGAAGCAGGGGGCAGCAGGAACATGGCGCCCGGGGAGCAGTGTGTGGGGACGGTACCTTGCTCAGTGTACCTCAGTGGTGCCTAGCGGTCTTGGGAATCGTACCTGCGACTTCCTGATCACAGGGCGAATGCCTTAACCACTAGGCCACCATCTGCCATTATTGATGTAGGGTTGTGTGCTCACCCAACTGGGGGCTTTGGTGTTACTACCTACACCATCAAACACTACAGTCATTTTTTAAACAAGATTTCCACAGTGAAATCATTCAAACTGACACTCTCAGGGAGGGTCTCTTAGTTGGCTGAGAGCTTTATGGGGCTAGCAAAAGTCACAGATCAATAAAATATTAGAGGAAAACAAGGTTAGTTATGATTTTAAGCGGACTTCAAAAACAAACATGCAATTTGTATTGTGATTATGTTAGCTTTGTTTGGACAGCTTTCACGATCACACACAAACAGCTCATCTATTAACACAATACAGAATGATTAAAATGTGTGTATCCAGGTAAAGTGTTATATTTGATTTCAATAGTCTGCATCCATCATATTTGGAACATTTTGGATTGGATTGTGGGCAAACTCACTATTTTCTTTGGTCCGGTCTCTTGCATGGATGAGATGCCCTGTCTCTTCAGGTAATCTTCAATCTTTTCTTCATCTATAGAATCCACAGGGACACTTCTCCACAGCTTCTGGAACTCTGGAGACCACAGAACATGGCCAGCGATACAGAAACATTCATTTCTCAATAGAATTAAATATGAAAAAATGCTTTATATAAAGAAATAAAAAATGAAAAGTTTACACTGGGGGCCTGGCCTTGCACCAGTTAACCACACCTGTTTACCCAATAAGGCCAGTCAGTGATTTAAAAATATATTTGGTAAATATATGCTCCAAATGTCTATAAAAACTTGTAAACTTTATGAACACACGGAGTCATAAGATTAAATTAGTACACGGCACACCCTCTCTCTGAGCTGACAGGAGAAAGACATTTCCTGCTTTTCTTTGTGCAGTAATCCTCAGCTAACGCAGACTTCTTGGTCCTCATTTCCTCTCAGATTTTCAGTGGACAGAACATGTCAGTGCCCACATAATACAGCTTTCACTTTTGTGTGTTTCTACTGGAATGCTCTGGATAACTGGATTTTCCAGTAAGACACCGTCCTTCAACAAACAAGGACCATTTCGGGCAACACTGAGGTCATATTTCTGGTTCTATTTTCTGATATTTTGTTTTTGCCTTCACCATAGCATGTCTTTGCCTTCACCATAGCATTACTGTCACTGACCTTCGTCTACTTCAAACTGACAGTGTTTGTCGTTGTAGAAGAGAATCTTCTTCTTGTCTGGTCTGGTTACAAAAATGATCTGGTCACCTAAAGCCTGTGCGAACAAAGAGAAGCATGTAAAGTGGTGAGGAACTTGTACATGTATAAAACTGGGTGCTTCATGAAAAGTGCTTAATTTTATAAGCCTAGGCTGCCATAAATGCAAACAGAATAATTCATGAACTGTATTTCAGCTACTGTAAGCACGTGGCCCTTTTTTTAACTCACACAACACACCGTGTAGTACAGTGAACAAAATGCTCTTTTAAAAAATGTTGTTCCATTTTAAATAAAGCGACCCGTGCCCAAGCTGTTGAGGACCGAAAGCCGCCCAAAGCCATATTGACTGCATCACTGGTTTCTGATTGGTCGAATGTCACAACATGTAAAGAAGACAGTTTTGGGGTTCTTTTTGCTGTCCGTGCCTAAAAAACACCAATGGAGATACAAACTAACAACTGGGACGTCGACAAAGTACAAGCATGACTGTCTGTTTTCTATGACGCTAACAAGTTTATCTTTAGTGCTGTAAGAAACATGAAGGTGTACCAGGATATCACTACAAAGGTAGCTGGGATATGTTTTCACCACATGGCTAAAAATGACAAGAAAAATATAAAACTCAAACAAGTCTATAAAAATAAAAGACCACAATAACTAAAGCAACTCCAACAGAAAAACATATGCCCATGGAAAAGTGTCTATCTTTGTCCAGTTCAGTTGATCAGACTAACTAATAACTTATTCGGCCTACTGCATGAAAGTGTGTAGTAAGGTGATAAACACAGGAATAAAAGTAAACAGGGTGACTCAACAAGGGCTCATACTTTGATAGCTTTGGCAGCATTGGGCAGGCCCTCCTCCACATCATCTAGCAACACTCCTCCTAAGCCATGCTGGTCATGCTTGTCCAGCAGCCTGATCAGGGCTTTTTTGTCTTTTAGATGGTATTTGGGTTTGAAGGCATATTTTCCATCCCGAACGTCTATCTTAGGATTACTCGCCAAGGCCTGGGAAGGAGGAAAAGGAGAAGATGGACAGAAATAAATAAATGCCACGTCTGTCTCGCAGAAAATGAAAAATGAAATATAACATAATGGGAGGAGACAGAGTGAAAGAGAGTGGAAAGAAGAGGGAGAGACAGGAGGATGGAATAAAATGTAGGAGGGATAAAATGTGACTGTGAAAGCTGAGGAAATGTTTGTCTCTGACAACCCCCACGCAGTGAGGCATACAGACCTCGCTCATAAGCCAGTGTTTCTGCTTCATGCCGATGTCCAGCAGTTTGGTCTCGTCTAGAATCTCCTCCAGGGTTAGAGGATGGGTATCGCCCCTCTGATGCCTTGTCTGAGAAAGACAGAGATGGAGATTCGAGGCATTATTAGAGCTGTGGTGGTTACTAAATCACATTCAGATGAAGCTGTAGCTATAACATTTCCATCTCAAAAATCTCTAATATTCTATAGCAGGGGTGTCAAACTCCAGTCCTGGAGGTCCTGCACAGTTTGAGGGTTCTCCTACTCAAACACATTCACAAAACATGGCAATTAACTGGCAAGCTGAACCTGGTGTTTCTGAGCAGAGAAATCACCAAAACCTGCTGGACCATGGCCCCCCAGGACTGGAGTTCGACACCTGTGTTCTATAGGAATATGCACTGATCAAGATGTTTCACTTTGCAAATACAATTTTGTATCTATATTTACATGTAGAATTACTACTAATAAATTACCATCATCAATGAAAAAGCTTAAAAAACCAAAACACCTCTCACTTTAGCAATGGCCAGAGCTAATCTGCTGTAGGCTGACTGAAGGTGCCATTGTAACAGAACATGATTTTAGACAGCAGGTGAACAGTCAGTTTGTTAAGTTTATGTGTAAGGATTTTCTGGAGTAGTCCCCATATAGTTTGTTTAGTCTAAGGAGAGGCAACCGATGAACAGGGTCCTGGGCACCCAAAGCTCACTGATGCTTGTGGAGAGCTGCCTGTTTATGCTGGCTGTGACAGATAGCTGTCAGAACACACAGTTTGAGTTTAAGGTGTTCACTTGGCCCCCAAGTACCCCAAATCTCAATGCGATCAAGCATCTGTTAGATGCGGTGGAGAACCTGATACCAAAACACACCTTCAATGGGCTGCTAGAGTTCATCCACTGACAAGTCAGAGCTGTTTTGGTGGGACTTACACATCATTAGGAAGGTGATTTTTAGGCTTCAATCACTTTGTCAAAACATGAGCTCATTTCAGTCCTGTTGGCTGAATATGCTGAACTGGACTGCAGCTAGAAAGGGTGCTCTCCTTTACTCTCGGAAATAAACAACTGAGAAAACACTAGAAATTCAGAGGAGCAGGAACCAAAACTAATGAGATGGCAAGAAATGGAGTTTCTGTGGAAATGGAGTCTGGAGTACAGAGCTGGGAACGACTTGCAAGTGTATTTCTCCACGGAGCTGTGTGGTTTCATAGAAGTGTTATAAAATTGGAACATTCTAATGACTTCACAGTTTTCAAATGTTTAAATTAGCACATTTATGCAATACTGCTTAATGTTACAGCTCTAAACAGAAATAAGAAAAATACTGAATTAGCCAAATTCATCAGCTGTTGATCACACATTCCTTAAATTCGTCTTCCGTTCTCTCCACACAAGACAGCTGCTGAACATTTGGTAGCCACATAATTCAGTCATACACCATTATTTACTGAGCAAAGAAGCAGAGACAACAAAACAATACAATTAGTACATGCAGTACTAATACATTTTACATACTTATGTGGCCCCCTGGTGGCTTGGGTGCTCTGAGCAACTGCTTGCATGACTTACAGCAAGAAATGATTCTCTCTATACAGTACGAGGGAAAGCATGATGGTCACTAATGTATCTACATTGTTATAGTTTTTTATATTTCTATGCAATATTACATTATACTAAAGGCTTCGGAAGACGCTATTTTTGTAGACGTTATACAGCGACAGGCCTAATAATAACCACCATGATGCTCCTAAACTAATTGCTGTGACTGAAACACTTCAGAAAGTATTCCAAAAACAAAAATCAGAAAAGAAAAAAACAATAATAATAAAAAAAAAACAGAGATAACGCAACATGCGTGGATTAGTCACAAGAGTGTGACTGACAACAGATGCATGTACACAAGCGTGCATGCACACTCTTCTGGAAAAATCTGGCACAAACTGGTAAACAAGATGCTTAATTGGGTTAGATTAACAGACAGACAGGCAGAAGCCAGAGCAAGCTGTATTCGCCACCTGCTGTTTTCCAAAGTACTGAAAGACAACATGCTGATTTTCTGATTTAGAGTATTTGTACCATTTTATATTAGCCTGTTAAACTTTAACTTTTATTTCTGCACCTGCTTACTATCTGCTTACTATAACGATTACTGCCAGGTTTCTGAGAGGTTCCGGAGCTGCATTTGGCAGATGCTCTAGCACCAGTCAAAAGTTACAGTGTTTGTTGGTTTGTTAAGACCTGTCATGTCTCAGTAAATGCGTTTTCAGTTTTCTTTTGTTTACATACAATTGCCTCAGTCTATCTGATGAAAATGCACACAATTTATTTTCAGTTTCTATTGACATGATTTAAAGCAATTGTGTAAAAATAATTGAGGTCACCTTAAATAATTGCAGTGGCTTATACAATCAGATTCTATAACAACGGTGACGGGAATAGCATTAGTCTGATTGGTAAGCTCGGGGGGGGGGGGCTTTTTCCTCAATTGTTTTCAACTGGAGAGATGTTTAGTGCACAGGGCGCCCCAAAGTTTGGCTGTCAGGCATCTAAAGCCCCCAGAACTGAAACAATTTAACTCAAAGTAGCAATGGGGCAGCTGGTGGCCTAGTGGTTAGGGCATTTACCCTGCGATCAGAAAGTTCTGATCTGCCCCCTGCTTCACTTAGTGAATGGGTTAAATGCAGAGGTTGAATTTCGTGCTGTTCACACTGTGTGCAGTGGTGTGTTCATGTATGGCCGAATGATCACTTTCACTAATGTAGTCAACAACTGTCAGATCAATGGGGCATTCATTATTTGTAAGGGTCAGTGGGCATTGTAAACACAACAGTAATTAATGGTTGCAGTTGCTTTACACTGAAAAGTGTGACAAAGCAATTTTTACAGCTTGTTATTGCTTACACCGCACCTGTCAGTTTTATTGGAACAGTTTCTGAAAGGTGCCAGAGCTGCCAGTATGTATGAATGTACATTTCTAAACAATCGCTGAAGAGCTTCTCCCAAGAACATCCAAGAAAAAGAAGTCAAAACAGTAGCAACAAGAGCACTTCATTTTTTATATCCTTTTTGGACAGGCATTTTCAGTAGACCTCTTAAACCTGGACTGGTTTTTCAAGAACATCCTAAAGTTGCTTGATCGAACTGAGATCTGGGGAATTTTGAGGCCAAGTTTTGAACTCTGCCATGTTCCTCGAGCCATTTTTTTTTGCCTTTGGGTGCACTTCAAGGCAAAGACAGATGGTTTGTGTCAAATTTACATCCACATGAATACCAGAAGCCAAAGTTTCCTAGCAGAACATTGCCCAGAGCATCACACTTGACATTTTCTCCCCATAGTGCATCTTGGAGAATGTAAGTGATGCACACGCTACCTACCGTTCATTTGATATAGAACAAAAACCAGACCAGCTTCATCCAGTGCTCCATGGTCAGTATTGGCTCTCTGACTGGTCTGCAGCAAGCTGTGATGCACTGTGTGTTCTGACAACTTTGTTTCAAAGCCAGCAATAAGTATTTCAGCAGTTTGTGCTACAGCAGCTCTTCTTTGGGATTGGACCAGATGGGATAGTCTTGGTGTAGCCTTGACAGTTCAACACTTGCCTCTTTTATTTGCTTCCAGCACATCAACTTCAAGAACTGTTCACAAGCTGCATTATATATCTCATACCTTGACAGGTACTGGGGAGTTGAATGTATGCATATTTTACCTTCATGTAGTTGACAATTCGGGCCAGAACTCCAAACCTGTAGCCTGCGCTACCCGAGAGAGCTTTGAGATTGAAGGAACCATTACTGGAGTCTAAGAAAGAATGTCAGAGAAAAAAGAAAGATTACTAATCAAATAAATAAATACTTCTTAATCAAAGATGATTAACTATTTTAAACAAACACCACATACATTATACTGGTGTTTTTTATGAATAAACGGTGCCCACTGAAACACAGTTGATCAACAAAGATTGGGGTTATAAATGTTTACAAACTTTGTGACTGCAATTCAATTTGTATTTATTTTCTATAACGCAAGACCATGCAGTCACTTGCATCAGATATCTTAAGTGAGTCATGGCCTTAAGTTCTACTTTTGATTTAAGTGAACTCTCCACAAAAATGTTTAAGCAGAAACCTACAAAGTGCACCAAGTTTTCTAAAAAAGACCTATGAATTCGAGTATTATGTGGCACTTCCATTATTCTGTACATCTTCTGTAGAGAAGTACATTTAACAAGGACGTTTGAATTAACAGCAAAATAATAACTAGATGACAATAATTGATAGGGATAGATGTGTTACTGTATATTTAATCAAATTCAATTTAGATGTATAGATACATTTATATCATAGGGACAAACAAAAAAGCGAACTTAGATTAAAAAGCAGACACACACTACCGGTCAAAAGTTTGAGAACACCCCATGTTTTCTGTTTGTATTGAAATTCAAGCGGTTCAGTGTCTCAATGTTCATTCGGCAGAAATTTCTTCCCAACTC